>JAQZBX010014176.1:0-38917 GCA_029593785.1 Cabassous unicinctus
TTTTCAGAGCCAGGCTGTTCAGGCTCCTGCCTCCACCCTCTCCCTGATGCAGCTCCTGTCTCTCCCAAATGAGCTGTAAGGTCCAGCAAATGTGAACACTTAATTAGAAGCATTGGAGTTGTTTTTAGAAAAAGTTCTGGAATTCCGCACATTGGCACTATTAAAAGTATAGTTGAAGAATGAGGCTGAAAACAGAAATGGAAGGAATGGATGATGGATCCCCAAAGAAAATTAGACATCTGGAAAGTGAGTATCTATCCCATTTTGCACACCAGCTTTGCACAATATGGGAAAGATGAGAAAGAGACTGTGAATTTGTAGACACAAACATAGGAGAGGTCAGGTGAGAAGCCCACTGAAACATAAGCTCCAGAGAAAGGCTGTATAGTATGTCCACCTATCCCTGCCCCTCCTTTGCTTTGAAAATGCTGGTGACCAGGCTCACTACACCCAGCTAGGAGTCTGGAGAATGCTTTCATGGAGCTCTGAAGCTGCCCAGGGCAAAGGCTTCCTATCCATGTGGGTCTCATAGTGAACCCCCAGAGGAGCACTGAGAGACACAGGCCAACCCCCAGGTACACAGAGCCCCATTTAGCTGTTCCCTCCCAAGCACAGGGATATGGAATGGTGGCCAGGACCACCAGTTACTTGATGACAGGCTCTGGCTTGAGAGGTAGAGAACAGAACTCTAATCAAATGGAGCACACACAAGCATCAGTAACCTCTTGGTCTCTGCAGAACAGGCCCTGAAGCTGTCCCCTTGTCTCTGTCTCTACTGTTCTCCCCACACGCCCACCCCAGTGCGGCAATCAACATCCTCATCTAAAACAGTCCCTGTCAGGGTGTCCACCTATTCTTCCTGCTAAACCTTTTCCCCACATTGCAGCCACTGCTCTCTTAAATTAAAATCAAACTCTAACCTGGTGACAGCATTTACTGCCCACTCCTCTGGCTACCATTCCCTCACTGCATCCCTTCATCCTGCAGTACTTGTCCCCAGGTTGGTTCATTATTCAGATGTCCCTTCTTCAGAGAGGTTTCCCTTACTTCTCCCGCCCAAGTTCCCCTTTCCCACACCCATGATGCCTGCCCTTCATTGTGCATTAATTTATCATCTCATGACATCCTCTGTACTCTGTTTAATTTCCCTGTTAAGTATTTCTGCCCACTCTGCCCCCTAAAATATCAGCTCCATGAGGACAGGTGCATTCTTACTCATCCTTACTATTCTCTGCCCAGACCAAGCTATATGTTGAGGAGAAATCATTTACCTTCTTATAATGATTGTTATGACCTTTGTCTTATTTGCCCCCAAGCGCCTAGTCAAAGTGTCACTTCCTGCTTTCCTTCCATCTCTAATAATCTCCAGTTAGTGCTAATTGCCTAAAGAGGGAGTGCCATTTTTGTCTAAAACTACTAATTCTGGGTATGCCTGCTGTGTCTGTGCGGAGAAACGCCTGCTGCTTTCTTATCTTTCATGTGAGTTGTGTCAGATGGTTCAGGACAGGTATAAGGGTGGGATGTGGAGTCTTCCTGAAATGGTTCAAAAGGATTTCTGCAAAGTCAGAAAAGTCTCAGTTCCACAAAAGGCAGAGAAAGAAAATCATCTACATATGAAATTACCAATTGTATTTTTTAACCCTTCTCATTTTAGAATATAAATATTAAATATGTTTCTCTTTAAGAATACACTTTAATTACACCCCAGAAGATATATTTATTTTTTAACAAATCGGGTTTATTGATACATGTTACTAAAGCATAAATCTATCCAAAGTGTACAGTCAATGGTATTCAGTGCAGTCACAGAATTGTGCATTCACCATTCCAGTCACTCTTAGAGCATCTTCGTTATTCCAGCAAAAATAACAACAATACTAGAAAACAAAACACAACCAACTAAACAAAACTCATCACCTCTCAATCCCTCTGTGCTTCCCCTGGCATACATAGCTGCTATTCTGTTTTCTTCTTCTAGTTTACTTGTATTTATATTTTGGAAGAAACAGTCATATCTGCAATATTACTCATATTCATATTTTACATTAGGTTTCACTATGTTATACAGCCCCAAGTTACATTTTTTCACTTTTCTTCTAGTAATATAAATGTCCTTAGGTTTTCCCTTTCAACCACTATCATACCCTCATAATATACCTCTCCTTGTCATGAGCAGCATGATGTCCTCTCAACATTTCATTTCATTTCTGAAGATTTACAAACAACCTTTTAACACAGTCTACACTGATTAAACATTAACTTTCAATTCTCTACCCATATTCTATTTGCTTGTGACCAATATTCTAATTTCTAATTCCATGGGTGTACATAATATATTTAGTTCATGGTAGCACAATCATAGAGTATTTGTCCTTTTGTGTCTGGCTTGTTTCACTCAACATAATGTCCTCAAGCTTCATTCACATTGTCACATACTTCAAGACTTTATTTCTTTTTAATACTGCATAATATTTTATTGAATGTATACACCACAGACTGTTTATCCATTCTTCAATTGATGAACACCTGGACTGTTTCCAATTTTTGGCAATTGTGAGTAATGCCAATATGAACATCAGTATGCAGGTGTCTATTCATGTCGCTGCTCTCAGTTTTTCTTGGTCTATACATAGAAATAGAATTTCCAGGTCACATGGAAAGTCCATATTCAACTTCCTTAGGAATTGCCAAAAAGCCTCCACAGTGGCTTTCCCATTCTACGTCCCACCAACAGTACATAAATGTTCCTATCTCTTCACGTCCTCTCAAAAATTTACAGTTTTCCAACTTTTTAGTAGTGGCCAGTCGAATAGGTTTGAAATGATATCTCACTGTAATTCTGATTTGCAATTCCCTAATCACTAGTGATGTTGAATATTTTTTCATGTGTTTATTTGTCATTTGTATTTCTTCCTTGGACCACCAAATATGAAGAAAGATCATATTTTCAAGTATTTGGCTATTTTTTAATTGGCTCATTTGTCTTTTTATTGTTGAATGGTATTATCTCTTCATAAATCATTGATATTAAACCCTTATTGGATATATGATTGCCAAATATTTTTTCCAATTGAGTTGTCTGCCTTTTCAACCTTTTGACAAAATCCTTTTAAGTGCGAAAGTGTTTAATTTTGAAGAGGTCCTATCTATTTTTTTGGAGGAGTTGTTCATGCTTTATGTGTAAGGTTTAAGAAATTACCACCTTCCACAAGATCTTAAAGATTTTCCTACATTTTCTTCTGCAAGTTTTATGGTTGTTGCTTTTATATTTAGGTCCTTGATGAATTTTGAGTTATTTCTTATTAAGCTGTGAGATATAGGGGTCCTCTTTCTTTCGGATATGACTATCCAATTCTTCCACCATTATCTGTTGAACAGACTGTTCTGGCCCAGCTGGATGGGCTCAACAGCCATGTCAAAAATCCCTTAACTGTAGATATGAAGTCTATTTCTTGATTCTCAATTTTGTTCCATTGGTCAGTGTGCCTGTCTTTATGCCAGCACCATGCTGTTTTCACAACTGTAGCTAAGTGATATGCTCTAAAATCAGAGTATGAGAGTCCTCCAACTTCATTCATTTTTAAGACATACTTGGCTATTTAGGGCACCTTACCCTTCCAAATATATTTGATTATTATACTTTCAATTTCTGCCAAAAAGGCATTCAGATTTTTATTGTGATTGTGTTGAATCTGTAGATCAGTTTGGGTAGAATTCAAATCTGAGCGTCATTTAGTCTTCCAATCCATGAACATGGAATATCTTCCCATTAATTTAAGTATTGGTTTCTTTTAGTAATATTTTGTAGGTCTCTGAATACAGGTCCTTTATGTCCTTGGTTACATTTATTCAAAAATATTTGATTGTTTTAGTCACAATTATAAATGGAATTTTTTTCTGATTTTCTCTTCAGATTGCACATCAGTAGTGTATAGATACACTATTGATTTATGCATACTAATCTTGTATCTCACCACTTTCCCCAGCTCGTCTCTTTCTGGTAGCTTTGTCATGGATTTTTCAGGATTTTCTAGATATAGGATCATATCATCAGCAAATAGTGGAAGTTTTACCTCTTTCTTTCCTATTTGAGTGTCTTTTCTTTGTCTAGCCTTATTACTCTAGCTGGAACTTATAACAAAATGTTAATTTTATTCTAATCAACATTCTATTGTACATGATGCTTTGCTTTTCTCTTGCTGCTTTCAGAATCCTGTCTATCTCTGACATTTATTTTTCTGCAGAATAGGTGTCTCAGGGTAGGTCTGTTCGAATTAATTCTGTTAGGGGTGCATTGTCTTTTGGGTATTGATATTTATGTCTCCCATAAAGGTTGAGAACTTTTCAGTCATTATTTCTTCAATTATTGTTTCTGCCACTTTTCTATTCTCTTCTCTTTCTGGGACACCAATATTGCATATCTTGGTGTTTCTTATTGTCATCCAATTCCCTCAGACTCTGTTCATTTTTCCCATTCTCTTTTCTTTCTGTTCTCCTGTCTTTTCCAGTTCAGATGTTCTGTCTTTGAAATCCCTAATCCTGTCATTAAGCATTTCAAATATGATCTTATGTACCTCTAATGTATTTTTAATCTCATCCATCATGTCTTCTTTCCTGTAAGGTCTCTTATTTTTTTTTGCAGGGTTTCAAATTGTTCTTTATGCTCACCTAGAGTCTTCTTAATATCCTTTATCCCTTTAGTCCTATTTTCTTTCAATTCTTTAAATTGATTTAGAAGCATTGTATGATTATTATTGATTACTTGCCTTAAATCCTGTATCCATTCAGGATTTTTTGTTTGTTCCTTTGGCTGGGCCATCTCTTCCTTTTTCCCAGTATCACTTGTTATTTTTTGCTGATGTCTAAGCATCTGAATAGGTTGGTGTATTTACTCTGATGGCCAATTTCTCTCTCTTTTCTATTTTTCTTTCACAGCTCTTCTTTGATATTTTCTGTGACTTATTCTAAATATTTTAAAATTGCCCAGCTTAAATTATCAAAATTGTGCCATGGACTCACTAATGGGGTACAGATTTTCTCCCAGGGGTAAGAGTACAGAGAGACTCAAATCAGTTTTTGTCCATGCAACTTCCATACTGGCCATCAGATGGTGCTCATTTGTAGCACCTTTCCATGGAGGTGTTTCATTCTCTGTTTTCCTGTCTTTTGTCTGCCCAGAGCTGAGATTCATAGCGGGATCTACTGGCTGAATTCACTGAAGAAAAGCCCCCAGAGTCCCCTCCCTTTTCCTGTGTAATAGCTGACACGGAGGAAGATGTCTGTTCCACTCTCAGTCAGCTGCATTGAGTCTGGGATTTTACCCAGCTTAACATCTTGGGGCTTCAATAGGGCAGCCTTTCTCCCGTCACCCAGGGTTTGGCTACTCAAGTTTGTTGTTTAGGGTTCTTCATCTCTCTGTCCCTCACCCTCCTGAGAGTTGTCAAGCACTGTCCTGGTCTGCTGACCCCCCATAGCAAGTCCATTGGCCTGCTTTTGCCTCTTTCTCCATTATTTTTGTGAGAGTTGAGCACTACCTGCCTAATCTGATGCCCTGTTTACACAATATGTACTTCTTAGTTTAAAAAAATAAAGTTGTCTTTATGGAGGAGTTGTGACTTAGGAATTCAACTCTGCCTAAAACTATTGTTGCCAATGTTTAAATGTCTTTTATGGCTAAACCATATATTTTTTAAATTACAATATTAATAATATATAGATGGTGTATTAGTCAGCCTAAAGGCTGCTAATGTGAAACACCAAAAATGGTTTGGTCTTCATAAAGGGTATTTATTAGGGGTAGAAGTCCACAGATACCAAGCCATAAAACACTAAGTTTCTTCTCTCACCAAAGTGCATTTCCATGTTTTGTTGCAAGACAGCTGCCGAAGTTTGCCAGGGTTCAGGCTTCTTTGGTTCCTCTCTTCCTGGGACTGCATTTCTCTCCAGGCTTAACTCCTCTGCTTCCTCCACAAGGTCAGCTGTAGACTATCAGGTGAACTGCTCACTTCTCTTCTCGTGGGACCTTTCTCCAGTGTCAAAACTGCTTCTCAAAACCTGCTCCTTCTGTCCTTTGCCTTTCTTTTATATTCGATTCCACCACCCACCAAGTGGTGGGGCTCAATGCACTACGGACATGGCCTAGTCAACACCCTAATCATAATTTAATCATGCCCAGATTAACAGATCAGTTTACAAGCATGATCCAATTATATGCTTGGAATTCATAATTACATCAATTTGCCAAACGGCCAGAGATGGGATAATATATATATATATATATATATATGTATATATCTCATTAAAATTAATATATATAATAAGAAATATTGTTTTGGGAAATGTAATTTGATCAAGTTTCACTTTGAGCAAATGTTTAAATTGTAGCAGTTTCATCCAATAATGGGAGATATTTCAAAGTATCTTTGAAAAGAAAGAAAGTCCTTCATTTCCTGTTGTTTTTCTGGAAATTGATAGTCTTTTCTTCTAAAAGGAAGATTTGAGCTTGGCTTTGTTCAAAAATAGAAGTTAGCAGAACTTCAGCCAATGGAGGAGGTCCTGTTGAAGCCCCTGGCTTCAGGGAATTTCAGGTGTGTGAATGCAGGTTGGAGGCTCAGGAGGCCTGAGTGGAGGAGAGTGAACAGTGCTGCTTTAACTTCCAGGCCCTGGATACATTCCTGGAGTACAGGGTATCAGAGGGTGGATGGGGCTTGGAACAGTCCTTGTGTTATGGGGGTTCTCATGACCGCTTTGAGGGACTTCAGTGTATTTAGCATATACAATATCACATCCTTTAGTTTGAAGCATTTGGTGCTCTCTTTTCTTCAGTTTTGGGACCAGTGAAGTTAACCTAATCAGCATCACTTTTATTCTCTAAAACTTTTTGTAGATATCTTCAAGGCTGGGTATTTTAAAGTCTCTTTCTCTAGCTTGCCATTCAGTAGGGCAGTCACTGCAAAACCCTTTGAGCAAAGTAATATTGTCAATGAGCTGGCATTTATTTTCAGTGAGGGCAGCCAGTTTCAGGGCAAACTGATTTTCTCATATACATCTGGCTTCTAACAAACTGTGCAAATCTGAATAACAATAAGAAACCCACCAGTAAGCTGATGAAAAGTGGAATGTGAGGCCTGGACATATGTCCTTTGGCAGCATCTCCATCACCACATCTCACAGCTCCCCAAGGATCAGCCCAGCAACAGTCTTCAGAGAGGTTCACAGACCATCTATGGCACTTCAGGCATCCATAGGTCACTGCCAATTAACCGTGTATCTGTCAGCCATAATAAATCACAGAGAACTCCTCAGGATTCCACCTGGAATATACCAGCAACTGGCAGCTTTGACAGGTCATCTATGAGAGGATCTTTGGTGTGTGTTGAAAGGGGATAGGAGAGGCAGAAAATAAAATGTCCTTGTCTCCATTACATTCTAATGATCATTCTTCTTTCTCTCTTTGTAATTGTTTTTTTAAAGTAATGTAAAATTGAAATACAGTGAAATGTGGCAATCTTAACTGAATGACTGTCAAAGCTTTAAAACTTTTCACTTCTCCATACCCCAGAGTATCCAACAACCATATGAAGATATGAATCATTGATTTCAATTAATCCGGATAATAACTCTTGTACCTTCAGTCAACATGCATACACCCTACATTAGCATGCAGCCTTTGTTCTAATTCCTTTCACCATAAACCATTTTTGCCACTTTTTGTAAGTCATAAAAATGAAATAAATCAGAATAGATCCTTTGGTGCCTATATCTTTAGCTCAAAATAATGTTTTGAAATTTGTCGATGCTGTTGGTTGTATCCATCATTAAATCTCTCTGCTTTTTCATTGAGTTCTTGGACATTGAATAACAATGTTACAAAATGTTTATGTATTTTAATCTTGGCAGACTTTTCAGTAGCTTCAAGTTTGGGGAATTATGATTACAGTTATTATGAGTATCCACATTCAAGTCCTTTTTATAAAAACATGTTTTTATTTCCCCTGGGTGAGTACTTGGGCATAGAAAACCTTAATCATATGAGAGGATATGCAAAATCCTTTTTTTAAACAACTATTGCAGTATAATTTACATGACATAAAATTAAATATAAATTTTTTGTAAATGTACAGTGTTGTGCAAACTCAGCATTATTTAATTATAGAACATTTCCATTGCCCCCAAATTTTCCTCTTCTAAATTACTCCATCAGCTGCATTTGACACTGTTGGCCTCACCTCCCTGAAATACTTCTATCAGTTAGCTTCTTGTTCACTATACTTTTTTGTTTGTATTTATCTGACTTTACTGCCCTTACCCCTCTGCCTCTTTGCTGGAACCTCTGTTTCTCCAGAACCTCTCAGCATGTGTTTCTTCAGGGCTTAACTTTTGAAAAACTTTCCTCTTTAGCACCCTGTTCTGTCGCTGGAGTGTCTTGGTTTTAAACACCATCTATACTGACATGACTGCTACATTTATGTATCCAACCCAATCCATTCCATGCAGTCCTGATACACACACAGCTGCTTCATGATGCCTCTGTGTGGATATCTAACTTGCCAAATGAGAACTCTTGGCTCCTACCAGGAACGTGCTTCTCTGGCTTCAGCTTTGCATGTACAGGAACTCTACCTGACAGGGGTTCTGGTGGCAGTTTTGCCTCCTTTCATCTCTCTTTTCCTCCACCCTACATCCATCCCATCTGCATACCCTGTGCCCTATGATCAGAACAAGTCCACATCTGTCCCCTTCTCCTTGCCTCCACCCTTCTTCCCTGTGAGCATTGCCTGTTACAGGATGACTGTGGTTTCATTATTCTACCTCTTACCCCTCTATTTACTTAAGTGCCTAGGAAAAGGTGTATTTTGCTGTAGTTTTCACTGTTCCATATATTATGCATTAAGTAAAATTTATTATTCATGGTTAGCATATATTCAGTATCTTCACTTATATTTTCTCTGTTTATTCTATGAATTGCTGAGAGAGTAGTAAAAAAAAAAAAGCCCAATTCTTTGATGTATTGTACTTCTGTCACCTATCAAAGCCATGTTTACAGGTGGGTACCCATTTTAAATGCTATATATTCCTGGGGATTTAAACCTTTTTATCATTATGAAAGGGCACTCAATTTCTAATATTTTTCTTAGTTTCCCTTTTATTTGATATTGACAAAGTGAAGTAAGATTTACTATTTTAAAAGAGCTTACATGGTATATTGTTTTCAACCTTTCACTGTCTACTTTTCTCTATGTCTCAAATGACTTTCTTAGATTTATGTATCTATATAGTTTACTATATAGTATACTATATAATATATGCATAGAGTATACTATATAATATATGTATCTATATAGTATACTATATAGTATACATAAGTATATAGACATATACTTATTTTAATCGACTTAACAATGTTGATTAAGAGGAATGTTTATATTAAATATAGTTACTAGTAAATATAACTCAATATAATTACTTTATTTAAAACTGCTTTCTTTGCATGTGCATTTTGTGTTCTCTATTCCATGTACCTTTTTTTCTTCTGAGAATTTTTTTTAAAAGTTCCAAACTATTTTTTGTTCTCTATTACATACACATATGAATCCATAATCAGTACTCTGTTATTGTTTTATTCAAACTTTCAAAAATGTTGCATAGTATATGCATCATTCTGTGTCTTGATTTTTTTCACTCAAATGCTTGTGATAATTTCTTACCTGTATATTTGTTTTGTCACGCTTAGTTATTCTACAGTTTCCTGCTGTGAAAACACCGTTTATTCATTCATTTCTTTACTAGTGGCTACATTACTTTCCTACATGTCTTACTACAAATTGTAGGGAGCAAATGTGTTTCAAGCATTTAAGTGCCTGCTTCCCACATGGGAAGTCCCAGATTCAGTCCCAAGTGCCTTCTAAAAACAAAAACAAACAAGCAAATGAAGAAACCAACTCAGGGAACCTGGTGTGGCTCAGTTGTTGAGTGCAGGCTTCCTGCATACAAGGTTCATTCCCCAGCCCTGGTACCTCAAAAAAAAATTCATGTAATGACCACATGATATATAGTTACTTGTACATGTGTCAGTAGGTCTACAGTATATTCTCAAAGTGTGATTTTAGAAATGCTTCCTTACTTCTCACATAAGAAAGGCATTATCCTATATTTTCTTTTAAAAGATTTATTAGAGTTTTGTTTTCTGTATATTAGTCTTTGATCCCCTTCCAACTTATTTTTAAGTATAATGTATGGCAGGGTTCAAATATTTCCTCACATGGGGAGCCAATTTCCTTGAATTCATTTTTTGAATAGGCCATCACTTCCTTCCTGACCTGTGATATCAGTTCTATCATATACCAAGTTCCCACAAATTCATGGGCATGTTTCTTGACAATATATTCTATTCCATATAACTAATGCATCAAGGTTAAATAATTTTAATAATTATAACTCTGTGTAAAGTATCATATTACCTAAACATGGTAATTTTATCTTATGCCACTTATTCTTTCATTTTCCTGCACGAGTGTGAACCTCCATTCAGAGCCATGATTAGCAGCAGATGTATAGCAGGATCCATATTTTTTTTGGCTTTTAAATAAGAAGCCTTCTAAAAGTCCAACAATAATAATGCATGCTATGAATTTGTGTAGGACACATTTCCATTTTATCAATCTTTCTTCTTATGAAAATTCTTGAATATAGTTTCTGGGCTTTTTATTGGCTTTGGCATACAAGGGGAAAAGCATAGAAATATAATACATGTGGGAACATTTTCAACCTGACAGAACGCCTCTTTATTCATCAGAAAATTCTTACTGAAGAGAAATCATATATATGTGGGAAAGCTTTATACAAATATCAATTCTCAGATACAAGAGATTTCCTAGTGCAAAGAAAACCTATGCCTGTTAGGCATGAGAAAAGCCTTTAGGTACAAATCATATCTCACAGAACATGAAAAAAACTCATAGTGGACAGAAAAAAATGAATGTAAAGAATGCAGAATAGCCTTCAGCCAAAAGCAATAGTTCATTAAACATCAGAGATTTCATTCTGAAGAAAAACCCTATATATGCAATGAATGTGGAAAAGTCTTCAACCAGAAAGAAAGACTCTTTAAGCATCTGAGAATACATACTGGTGAGAAACCCTATGAATTTGATGGATGTGGGAAAGCTTTCATTCAGAAATCGAGCCTCATTACACACCAGAGAAGACAAACTGGAGAGAAACCCTGTATATGTAAGGAATGTAGGAAAGCCTTCAGTAGCAAACCTAATCTCACTGACCATGAGAAAATTCATAGTGGAGGGAAACCCCATATATGCAAGGAATGTAGAATAACCTTCAGCCAGAGGCAGAATCTCATTAAACATTCCAACATTCAAACTGGAGAGAAACCCTGTGAATGGAATGAATGTGAATCTCCAAAGGATCTCCACTTCAAGTCTGTGCAACTTGTTGCCAATCTTTTAAGTGATCAGCTGTGACTGTGCAATTCAGGATGTCTTTCTCCTCTTGGAAACGTGCACTTGCAGGTTGTACTGAGATCTGCTTCCTCCCACATCTTCTTCCACACTAATCTGTATTCAATTTGTTACCACTAATTTATGCATCAGAACACGAGATTTCTCTAAGTTAATGGAAAATTGGCTTTCCACTTATTTCCAATATTCCTGCCTGTTTTCATTGGTTCTTCAATCAATTACATTCTGGGTAAGCATTTAAAAATTACCATTTAAAAATAATGCTGCCCTTTTTTGTAGCCTTTTTTTATAATGCACCACATCCATTTATATTCTTTCAGTTTCGTCACCTGATTGTGATGTATATTCAAGTTTAACAACCACTGAACTACAGTAGCCTGCTTTCTACCTTACTCAAATTTTCCTTATTATTTTAAATCAGAAACGATACTTTCATTATTAGACAATATACTTCTAATCTCAAAAGTTTTAAAAAGTTAGAAAT
This sequence comes from Cabassous unicinctus, assembly GCA_029593785.1. NCBI lineage: Eukaryota > Metazoa > Chordata > Mammalia > Cingulata > Chlamyphoridae > Cabassous > Cabassous unicinctus. Next base: position 11,962 of record JAQZBX010014176.1, read on the forward strand.
TTTACTTATATTCTTAAGTTGAACTCCATTAATTTTCTCATATATGATAAGGTGTGGGATGGATGAAACTAGAGAATGCATGTATTTACAAACAGGAATGTGTACCCCAAAGAATCTGCCAATGTAGATAACTCTATGGAAGCAGGAATGGTGTTTGAGGCCAGAGAAGGAATTTTGCTGTTTGTCATAACAGACAAATTATTTTTGTACTCTTTGCACAGATAATTTATAATTTAAAAGAAATTATGAAAATAGTACACAATGAAATCATACAAAGTGTTTGATTTGAAGATATTGATTTGTATCTGCACCATTACTGGGGGGAACTTCCCCACACCCTTTGCAAATACAGCCACCCATAAAGGAAAAATGCTCACTCTTCTCAGCCCCTTCCCTAGTTTCCTGGACTGGTGGAAGCCTCCCTCAGCAAGAGTGAAAACGAAGTATGAGGGGCATGGATGTGTGTGAAGGCCACACTGCTCTCTATATGTGTACAGTTAGGGGGCTGTAAGCAAAAGAGGATAAGATGGACTTCCTGCTGATTACACCCCAATAAAGACCAACTAGAGTGACTCACTTCACTAACTGGGGCTAAGCAGGACGTTCTCCCTGTCCTCCTTTGCAGATCCAGAACCTGTGATGATGGTTTTCATTGGGGCTAAGAGAGTTTTGTTCCAAAACAAGACATTCCCTCTCTGCCTTGGGAGAACTGCAGTGAGCACGTGTTACATTCCAGCTTCTTCTGTTGTTCATCAGTTTCTTCCCATTCAAGCCCTCCATTCTCTTTTTGCATTAAAGCGGTCTGCATCATTTTCAACACTGTTAAAAATGTGTTGAAAATTTAATATTTAATTTGCCTGAGAAATATCTGGCATCAGAACCCTCTGATGTTTTCTGCAAACAATGAACTATCTCACAACCTCACTTCTAGTCTTCTCAGCCCTAGGTCCCAGGACTTTCTGGGATTCCCATACTATTTTTTGGAATCCCTGGCTTAAGTATTGCCCATTCTGGTGATGTTATTACTGTAGCCAATGCTGTAATATGAATTATAACATTTCCTTCCTGACAACAACAGGTTTCACCTTGGCATTACTCTTCCTTTAGCTGCCCCAAGATTGGAGAAGGTGAATTTAGACTGGAAGCAGGAGACCTGAATTCATGGCTGAGACCCAGGAGGGGTGCAGCAAGAGCACCCTCCCCAGAGGGTCAATGCTGGAGGCCAAGGGAAGGAGAAAAGAACAGAAGGTGCAGGAACAGAGAGTCTCCTCTCTGTGCCCTGAATCCTATGCTGCCCCAGACCCAATGTCCCATGTTTTATCTGCCCCCACCCACCTTGTCAACCCTTTCCTGAGGCAGGGATATCATACTGGAGCTTCTGTGACATTATACTAGTCCCCAAACCATCTGACACCCCTGCCTGACTCCCTGTCTTGCAGGCCTTGCTGGCCAAAAGCACTTCCCCCTCCATCTTACCAGTACTCATTTCCACCTAATCTGGAGATACCCACATTACCGGTGAATTCACAGGACCACAGAATCACACTGCCATTTGCAAACAGAGCAGCAGTCCTACACTGTGTCTCTAGCTGTTTGAGTTTGCCGAGTGCTGACAAAGGAAAATAACAAAAATAGGTTGGATTTTATTGGAATTTATTTTTGTTAAACTTACAGATCTGAGACTGTGAAAATGTCCAAATCAAGACATCTTCAAAAAATGCTGCCTTACAAAGGGTCTGCTGCTGTTAGACTCCTGCTAAGGCAAAATGCAGGCCCTGCCTATCTCTCTGCCTTCTCCTCCAAACTCACTTTCTCCCTGAGCTCAGCAGTGGGCCATTAGGCACCATTACTCACACATCACCCTTCACCTCTGGCCTGGATGTCTTCAGCTTCGAGCAGCTCCATGACACCAGCCTGTTGACTCTCCCTCAGCCTCTCAGGGATTCTGTGTCTCTCCACAGCTGTAGGAGACCCTGGAGCCCTCTCCCACATGGCAGGGTAAACATGGCAGCACCCTTTCCCTGTGTGTTCCATGTATGCAGGACTTCAGCACAATGATTAGGGTCCATGCTGGTGCCTAAAATATAATAAGTCCTTAAATAAACTAAAGCAATCTAACAAAAAGTGACCTAATCAAAAAGCCCCTTATCTGAATCTAACGAAAATGTCCTACATACAAGAGGAACACACACACAGAAAAGGGGTGGTAAGAACAGAGTTTTCCAGAGTCTCCGCAAAACTGAAACGAAGGCATTAACCCAGGGCACCGGAATCAGGAGAGGTCTCTTATGTCTGGGAGAAATGGTAACACATGAAGAAGTAGCTGTCCTTTCGGTGTGGCCATCATTGAGCAAAATGGGGTGCTGATTACCATTGAACTGGTCCCTAAATTGGTCCCAAGAAGAACTCAATATACTATGTTTTCTCCACCAAATATTAGCTCCAAAATCAGGTGTGTAACTCAAGAGGTGTGCCATCCATTATTCCCATCCCCAGAGCCAGAGCACACACAGTTTGCCTTGGGGTGGGTTTTCAGGAAGTAGGATGTAAAAGAGAAAGCCCCTAATTTCTACTCCAAAGAACTTGTTACATGTACAACACAATGGAGAATCTCAACTCTAAGGGTGTTCTCAAAAGGGGTGGAGATTGTAGAAGGCCTGAGATTTCATTCATCTCAATCCTTCAAGGAGAAGTGAAAGAATACTTTTACAGATGAGGAAAATCTACTAAAGTTTGCTAGCAGCAAGACACTTTAAAAGAAATGTAAAAGAATATCCTTCAGACAGAAAGAATATAATCTCAGAAGGTTCAAGATTCACGATGGATTGAAGAACAATATCCTTTAATTAAATTCATATGTCTAAAGGACTGTTGAACGGATAAAGTAATAATGATAACTGTGGCCTAGGACGTCAATAAAGTGTTAAAATAAACCATAAAATAATATATAGCATAAGATATGTAAATAGATATATAGTCCTTTGATATTATTATGAATTCCAACAATAGATATTGGATTATGATTGTCAACTGGACTGTTATTCTGGGCATGATTAAGTTATGATAAGCGGGTTGACTGGGCCAAAGTTGGTAGGGATTTGAGCCCCTCCCCTCGGTGGGTGGGTGCCTCAATCATAAAAAGACATGGGAAAGGACAGAGTTGGAGTAGTTTTTGATGTTGGATTTCTGATGAGCAAGGACCGAAGGCCCCGGGGAAAAGAGACAGGCCATTCACCTGACAGTTCACAGCTGGACTTGTGGAGAGAGGCAAAGCTTAGAGAGCCTCATAGTCTACAGCTGACCTTGGGGAGGAAACAGTAGAGCTGAGCCCAGAGAGAAACAGAGCCCTGGGAAGACAGGAACCCCAGAAGCCTGAACCAAGGCCAATGTCAGCAGCTGTCTTGCTCCAAGATGAGGTAACAGACTTTGGTGAAGGAAGAAACTTATGCTTTATGGCCTGGTAAGTGTAAGCTTCTATCCCAAATAAATACCCTTTATAAAGGCCAACAGATTTCTGGTATTTTGCACCAGGACCCCTTTGGTTGACTAATAATGGACTTAAAATATTTTAAAATCCATTATTTAGTATTTCCATTACAAATAATAAGTGCATATTTGGGAAGGCAAGCAAAAATGCTATAAATTCTCCAGTAAAAATTAAAGAATATTAAATAGTGCATCTCAACCAAATAAACAGAAGGAAAAAAAAAGAAAAAATAAGTCAGTCTGAAACAATGTATTTAGGATTTCCGGGGTTGCCACTTTGGCCTTTGTTCTGGAGCCACATTAGTCACGGATCTTTGGAAGGTGCCCCTTATCCTTCAGAAGACTGAAGGTTCCAGGTTTGATTTATGGGGTGTTGTTTTGTCCCTACCATTAATCAAGTGCTGTATCACTTCCCCATTTCCTAGTTATGAAGTCACCAACCTGGATGTGATGCTCATTTGAAGCAAGAAGAACTGTGCATGATAGAACAAATAAAAAGGAGATATTGTTGCGCTTCCCAAATTGGAAGATTAGATTATTGATATTGCATCTAAGGAATGCATTCAATGTTATAAATTTCCTTCAAGCATTGTTTTGGTGCAGCCCAAAAACTATGAAGAAGCATAGGACAGTAAGAAGCAGAAAGAACCACATAACAAAAGGCTTGTGAATGAAGCTATATCCACTTCCAGAGCAGTACAGACCTTAGATGAAGGCAGAGAATGTAAGAAAGGTGGGAAAATTGTTTCTCTGACTGCAATCATTGTTTCCTCAAAATAACACTCCTGTGAATGTAACTTCACTTTGAAGGAATTTGCATCATGCTTACCTAAGCATAAGGGAATCTATGTAAGGAAAAAAGAATGAAGACAATGAGTTTTGCCTGATTTCCCCACATTGTAGTCATCCACTTTAAGTGTAATGAGTGGGAAGTTTTCTTGGAAATTCAACCTCATGAGATACCTGTGAATTAATCCTTCAGAGAAACCATTTGGGATTTCACAAATTTGGGAAAGCTAGAGTCACATCAAAGTAACATACAGGAGTAAAACCCTGTGTATGTAAGGAATATTGGAAATCCTTCAGCCAGGCATTAAGTCTCATTGAGCATGAAACATTCACACATTAGTTAGTATTGTAATGAACATGGGAATGCTTCCATCTGAAACAAAACCTCATGGAATATGAGAAAATTCAAACTAGAGAGAGACGATATGAGTGTCCTGAATGTAGTGTGTACTTTAAACTCATGTATTACTCCTGATTTCAAAAGCCATACAGGGGAACAAGCATAGAAGTGTAATACATGTAGGAATGTTTTCAACCTCACAGAACACCTCCTTCATCAGAAAATTCTTACTGAAGAGAAATCATATATATGTGGGAAAGCTTTATTGAAATGTCAAATCTCAGATACAAGAGACTTCATACTGTAAAGAAACCCTATGCATGTAACGCATGTGAAAAAGCTTTCAGGTACAAAACATATCTCACAGAACATGAAAAATCTCATAGTGGACAGAAACAAAATGAATGTAAAGAATGCAGAAAAGCCTTCAGCCAAAAGCAATTGTTCCTTAAACATCAGAGCATTCATTCTGGACAAAAACCCTATATTTGCAATGAATGTGGAAAAGCTTCAAGCAGAAGGAAAACCTCATTAACCATCTGAGAATATATACTGGTGAGAAACCCAATATATGTGATGGATGTGGGAAAGCTTTCATTCAGAAATCAAGCCTCATTACACACCAGAGAAGACAAACTGGAAAGAAACCCTATATATGTAAGAAATGTAGGAAAGCTTTCAGTAGCAAATAAAATCTCACTGACCATGAAAAAATTCATACTGGAGAGAAACCCTATATATGTAAGGTATGTGGAATACCCTTCACCCAGGGGCAGAATCTCTTTAAACGTTCCAACATTCAAACTGGAGAGAAACCCTGTGAATGGAATGAATTTGAATCTCCAAAGTATGTCCACTTCTAGTCTGTGCAACTTTTTGCAAATCTTTTAAGGAAGTGGTTCTGACTGTGCAATTCAGGATGTCTTTCTCCTCTTGGAAATGTGCACTTGCAGTTTGTTCTGAAATGTGCTTCCTCCCATATCTTTTTCCACACTCATCTGTGTTCAATTTTTACACTAATTTATGCATCAGAAACGGACATTTCTCTTAGTTTATGTAAAGATGGACTTTCCAATTATTTCAAATTATCCTGGTTGTTTTCACTGGTTATTCAATCCCTTACATTCTGGCTGAGCATTTAAAAAATTCCCATTTTAAAAATAATGCTTCCCGTTACTGTAGCATTTACTTATAAGGCACCCCAACCATTTCTATTCTTTCAGTTTCTTCACCTGATTCTGATGTGTATTCAAGTTTAACAGCCACTGAACTACAGTGGACTGCTTTCTACTTAACCCCTATTTTCCTTATTATTTAAAATCAGAAATAATCTTTTTATAATTAGACAATATACTTCTAATCTCTAGTATTTTTAAAAGTTACAAAATTTATTTATATTCTTAAGTTGTACTCCAATATATTTCTGCCAATGCAGATAACTCTGTGGAAGGAGGAATGGAGGTTGAGCCTAGAGAAGGAATTTTGCTGTTTGTCATTACACACATAAATCATTTTTGTACTCTTTGCACTGATAATTTGTTTATAATTTAAAAGAAATAATGAAAATAGTAAACAAAGAAATCACACAAAGTGGTTCATTTGAAGATATTGATTTGTATCTGAAACAGTACTTGGGGGGCACTTCCTGTCACCCTTTGCAAATACAGTCACCCATAAAGGAAAAATGCTCACTCCCCTCGGCCCCCTCCCCAGCTGCCTGGATGGGTGGAGGCGTCACTCAGAAAGAGTGAGCATGGAGCATGAGGAGTATGGACATGACCCTGTGAAGGCCACACTGTTCTCTACATGTGTCCAGTTAGACGGCTGTTAGCACCAAAGGAAACGATGGATTTCCTGTTGTTTACTCCCCAGGGAAGAAATGCTAGAGTGATTCACATCACTAACTAGGCTGTGAGGGCTGAGAAGGGCTTTCTCCCTGTCTTCCTTTGCAGATCCAGAACTTATGATGATGGTTTTCATTCAGGCTCTGAGAGTTGTATTCCAAAACAGGACATTTCCTGTCTGGCTTGAGTGAACTGCATTGAACATATGTTACATTCCAGCTTCTTCAGTTGTTCATCAGCTTCTTCCCATGCACCACCTCCATTCTCTTCTGGGCTTTAAGAGGTCTGCTTCATTTTCAACACTGTTAATAATGTGTTGAAAATTTAATATTTAATTTGTCTGAGAATTTCTGGCATCTGCACCCTCTGAGGTTTTCTGCAAATAATGAACTATCTCACAACCTCAATTCTATTCTTGTCAGCCCAAGGTCCAAGGAATTTCTGGGATTCCCAAACTATTTATTAAGGTCACTGAGCTAAAATGTTGCTCATTCTGGTGATGTTATTGATGTCACCAATGCTGTAATGTTAATTTTAACATTTCCTTCCTGACACCAACAGGTTTCATCTTGGCATTGTTCTTTCTTTAGCTGCCCCAAGATTGGAGAAGATGAAAGTAGACTGGAAGCAGGAGACCTGAGTCTGTGGCTGAGACCCAAGTAGGTGCTGTAAGAACACCCTCCTCAGAGGGTCAACGCTGGAGGCCAAGGGAAGGAAGAAAGGGCAAAAGAAGCAGTAGCAGGAAACCTCATCTCTGTGCCCTGACTCTTTTGCTGCACCAAACTCCAGGTCCCATGCTTTTATCTGCCCCTGCCAACCTGGGGAGCCCTTGCCTGAGACTGGGACATCATACTGGAGCATCTGTGACATTATTCAAGCCCCCAAACCGTGTGATTCCCCTGACTGACTCACTGTATTGCAGGCCTTGCTGGCCAAATGCACTAACCCCTCCATCTTGCCAGTAATCATTCCCACCTAGTCTGGAGGCACTCACAGTTTACAGGGGAATTCACTGGACAGCAGCATCACACTGCCATTTTGGAACAGGGCAGCTCTCCAACACTGTGTCCCTAGATGTTTGAGTTTGCCAAGTGCTACCAGTGCAAAATAATAGAAATAAGTTGGTTATTATTGGAATTTATTGGGCTTAAAATTTAAAGTTCTGAGGCTGTGAAAATGTCCAAATCAAGACATCTTCAAAAATGCTGCCTTACAAAGGGTCCGCAGCTGCTAGCATCCTGCAAAGGCAAAGTGTTGGTACTGCCTGTCTCTCTGCCTTCTCCTCCAAACTCACTTTCTCCCTGAGCACAGCAGTGGGCCATCATGCACCACAGCTCACACTTCTCCCTTCACCTCTGACCTGGATGTCTTCAGCTTTGAGCTGCTCCAAAGTGTCCAGGCTCTTTCCTCTCACTCAGACTCTGAGGGTTTCTGTGTCTCTATACAGCAGTAGGAGACCCTGGAGCCATCTCCCACATGGCAGGATAAACATGGCAGCACTCTCTCTGTGTGTTCCATTTATGTGGGACTTCAGCACAATGCTTAGGGTCAATGCTGGTGCCTGAAAACTAATCAGACGTCCTTAACTAAACTAATGCCATCTAACAAAATGTGACTTAATAAAAAAGCCCCTTATCTGAATCTAACCAAAATGTCCTACATACAAATGGCTCACAAACACAGTAATGGATTAGCAAGAACATACTTTTCCAGGGGCCACACAAACTCAAACGAAGGCATTAACCCAGGACACAGGAATCAGGAGGGGGCTTCTTAGTCTGGGAGAAATGGGAACATATGAAGCAGTGGCTTTACTTTGGGTGTGGCCATCATTGAGCAAAACGGGGTGCTGATTCCCATTGCACTGGTCCCTAAAATTGTCCCAAGAAGAACTCAATATACTGTGCTTTCTCCACCAAATCTTAGCTCCAAAATCAGGTGTGTAACTCAAGAGGTGTGCCATTATTCCCATCCCCAGAGACAGAGCACACAGATTTTGCCTTCGTGAGGAGGGGTGGCAGGAAGCAGGCTGTAAAACTGAAAACCCCTAATTTATACTCCAAAGAAATGATTACATTTACAACAGAATGGAGAAATTCAACCCTAAGTGTGCTCTCTAAGCAGTGGAGATTGCAGAGGGCCTGAGATTTAATACATCTCAATCCTTCAAGAAGAAGTGAAATAAAAACTTTTACAGATGAGTAAAAACTAATAAAGATTGCCAGCAGCAACTCATTTTCAAAGAAATGTAAAATAATATTCTTCAGCCACAAAGGAAATAATCTCAGAAGGTTCAAGATTCAGGATGGATTGAAGAACAATATTTGGTAATTAAATTCATATATCTAAAGGACTGTTGAATGGATAAAGTTATAATGATATCCTTGGCTTAGGAATTCAGTAAAGGGTTAAAATACACTATAAAATAATATATGGCATAAGATAGGTAATTGGATATGTAGCACTTTGTTATCGTTATGAATGCCAAAAAAATATTGGATTATGCTTGTCAGTTGGTCTGTTAATCTGGGCATGATTAAGTTATGATCAGGGCGTTAATTGGGCCACAGTCAGTATGGTGTTGAACCCTGCCCCTTGTTGGGTGGGGTCTTAAATATAAAAAGACATGACAAAGGACAGAGTTGGAGTAGTTTTTGATGTTGGAGCTCTGATGAGCAAGGACAAAATGCCCCTGGGAAAAGAAAGAAACCATTCACCTGACAGTTCACAGCTTGCCTTGTGGAGAGAGGCAATGTTTAGAGAGCCTCATAGTCTACAGCTGACCTTGTGGAGGAAACAGAGGATCTGAGCCCAGAGGAATACCTAGCCCTGGGAATAAAAGTATCCCAGAAGCCTGAACCCTGGCAAATGTCCGCAGCTCTCTTGCTCCAAGATGGGGTAACAGACTTTGGTGAAGAAAGAAACTTATGCCTTATGGCCTGGTAACTGTAAGCTTCTATAACAAATAAATATCCTTTATAAAGACCAAAACATTTCTGGTATTTTTCACCCGCACCCCTTTGGCTGACTAATACAGGGTTTTCAATGATTTAAATATATTATTTGGAAAGTAAATAACAAATAATGAGTTCAGATTTGGAACGGCAACTGAAAATGTCATATTTTCCCCAGTAAACTTTAAAGAATATTAAATAGTTCATCTCATCCAAATAAATAGAAGAAAAATTTGACGAAAATAGTCAGGGCAAACAAAGTATTCAGGATTTCCTGCATTGCCATTTTGGGTTTGTTCTGTGGCCACCCTAATCGTGCATCTTTGGAAGCTGCACCTTTCTTATCCTTCAGAAGCCTGGAGGTTCCAGGGTTGATTTATGGGGTTTTGTTTTGTCCCTATCATAAATCAAGTGCTGTATCACTTCCCAATTTCCTCGTTATGAAGTCACCACGCTGGATGTGATGCTTATTTGAAGCAATAAAAGCCATGAATGATTGAACAAATAAAAAGGAGATATTGCTGCACTTCCCAAATTGGAAGCTTAGATTATTGATATTGGACCTTTCGTCTTTTCTAATAAATGCATTCAATGTTATAAATTTCCCTCTAAGCACTGCTTTTGCTGCAGCCCACAAACTATGAAGAAGCATAGGACAGTAAGAAGCAGAAAGAACCACCTAACAAAAGGCTTGTGAGTGAAGCTATATCCACTTCCACAACAGTACAGACTTAAGAGGAAGGCAGAGAATGTAAGAAAGTTGGGAAAATATTTTCTCTGACCACAAGCATTGTTTGCTCAAAATAACAATTCTTTGAATGTAACTTCACTATGAAGGAATTTGCATCATGCTTACCTAAGCATGAAGGAATCTATGTAAGGAAGAAAGAGTGAAGACTATGAGTTTTGCCAGTTTTCCCCACATGGTAGTCCTCCTCTTTAAAAGTAATGAGTGTGAAGTTTCCTTGGAAATTCAAATTCATGAGATACCTGAGAATTAATCCTTCAGACAAGCCATTTGGGATTTCATGAATTTGGGAAAGCTCGAATCACATCAAAGAAACATGCAGGAGAAAAACCCTGTATATGTAAGAAATATTGGAAATCTTTCAGCCAAGCATTAAGTCTCATTAAGCATGAAATATTCATACATTAGTTAGTATTGTATTGGACTTGGGAATGCTTCCATCTGAAACAAAACCTCATGGAATATGTGAAAATTCAAACTAGAGAGAAACCGTATGAGTGACCTGAGTGGAGTGTGCACTTTAAAGTCATGTTTTACTCCTCATTCTAAAAGCCATACAGGGGAACAAGCATAAGAATGTAATACATGTGGGAAAGTTTTCAACCTGACAGAACACCTCTTTATTTATCAGAAAATTCTTACTGAAGAGAAATCATATATATGTGGGAAAGCTTTATTGAAATGTCAAATCTCAGATACAATAGATTTCCTACTGCAAAGAAACCCTATGCAGGTAAGGCATGTGAAAAAGCCTTTAGGTACAAATCATATCTCACAGAACATGGAAAAACTCATAGTGGACAGAAAAAAATGAATGTAAAGAATGCAAAAAAGCCTTCAGCCCAAAGCAATTGTTCATTAATCAACAGAGTATTCATGCTGGACAAATCCCTATATATGCAATGAATGTGAAAAAGCATTCAACCAGAAGGAAAACCTTGTTTTTCATCTGAGAATACATACTGGTGAGAAATCCTATGAATGTGATGGATGTGGGAAAGCTTTCATTCAGAAATCAAGCCTCATTACACACCTCATTACAAACTGGAGAGAAACCCGATATATGTAAGGAATATAGGAAAGCCTTCAGCAGCAAATCATATCTCAATGACCATGAGAAAATTCATAGTGGAGGGCAACCCTAAATATGTAAGGAATGTGGAATACCCTTCAGCCAGAAGCAGAATCTCATTAAACATTCCAACATTCAACCTGGAGAGAAACCCTGTGAATGGAATGAATGTGAATCTCCAAAATATCTCCACCTCTAGTCTGTGCAACTTGTTGCCAATCTTTTAAGGAAGTGGTTCTGACTGTGCAATTCAAGATGACTTTCTTCTCTTGGAAACATGCACTTGCAGTTTGTTCTGACATGTGCTTCCTCCCACATCTGTTTCCACACTCATCTGTGTTCAATTTTTACACTAATTTATGCATCAGAAACGGACATTTCTCTTAGTTTATGTAAAGATGGACTTTTCACTTATTTCGATTTATCCTGGTTGTTTTCACTGGTTCTTCAATCCTTTACATTCTGGTTGAGCATTTAAAGAATTACCATTTTAAAAATAATGCTGCCCATTACTGTAGCATTTTCTTATAAGGCACCCCATCCATTTATATTCTTTCAGTTTCTCCACCTGATTCTGATGAGGATTCAAGTTTAACATCCACTGAACTACAGTGGCCTGCTTTCTACTTAACTCCAATTTTCCTTATTATTTTAAATCAGAAATGATCTTTTTATAATTAGACAATAGACTTCTAATCTCAAGTATTTTAAAAAGTTATAAAATTTATTTATATTCTTAAGTTGTAGTCCAATATTTTTCTCATATATGATAAGGATGGATGAAACTAGAGAATGCAGGTATTTACAAACAGAAATGTGTACCCCAAAGAATCTGCCAATGCAGATAACTCTGAGGAAGGAGGAATGGGTGTTGAGCCTACAGAAGAAATTTTGCTGTTTGTCATTACACACAAATTATTTTTGTACACTTTGCACTGATAATTTGGTTATAATTTAAAAGAAATTATGAAAATAGTACACAATGAAATCACACAAAGTGGTTGATTTGAAGATATTGATTTGTATCTGCAAGATTACTTGGGGAGCACATCCCCTCACCCTTTGCAAATGCAGTCACCCATAAAGGAAAAGTGCACACTCCTGTCGGCTCCCTCCCCAGCTGCCTGGATGTGTGGAGGAGTCCCTCAGCAAGAGGGAACATGGAGCACGAGGAGCAGAAACATGACCCTGTGAAGGCCACACTGTTTTCTACATGTGTAAGGTTAGAGGGCTGTTAGCACCACAGGAGATGGACTTCCTGCTGCTTACTCCCCAGGGAAGAACCGCTAGATTGACTCACATCACAAACTAGGCTGTGAGTGCTGAGCAGGGCTTTCTCCCTGTCTTCCATTGCAGATACAGAACTTATGATGATGGTTTTCATTCGGGCTCTGAGAGTTTTTTTCCAAAACATGACATTCCTTCTCAGCTTGGGGAAACTGCAGTGAACATGTATTACATTCCATCTTCTTCACTTGTTCATCACCTTCTTCTCATGCAAACTCTCCATTCTTTTCTGGGATTGAAGAGGTCTGCATCATTTTCAACACTGTTAACAATGTGTTGAAAATTTAATATTTAATTAGTCTGAGAAATTCTGGCATCTGAAACTTCTGAAGTTTTCTGCGAACAATGAACTATCTCACAACCTCACTTTTACCCTTGTCAGCCCTAGGTCCCAGGACTTTCTGGGATTCCCATAATATTTATTAGGGTGACTGACCTAAAATTTTGCTCATTCTGGTGATGTTATTCTTGTAGCCAATGCTGTAATTTTAATTTTAACATTTCCTCCTTGACACCAACAGGTTTCATCTTGGCATTGTTCTTTCTGTAGCTGTCCCAAGACTGGAGAAGGTGAATGTAGACTGGAAGCAGGAGACCTGAGTCTGTGACTGATACTCAGGGGGGTGCAGTAAGAACACCCTCTTCAGAGGGTCAATGATGTAGGCCAAGGGAAGGAGGGAAAGACAAAAGATGCAGGAGAAGATAGTCTCCTCTCTGTGCCCTGAAACCTATGCTGCACCAGACCCCAGGTCCCATGTTTGTCTGCCCCCACCCACCTTGTCAACCCATGCCTGAGGCAGGGACATCATTTTGGAGCATCTGTGATATTATGCTAGTCCTGAAAAAATGTAACACCCCTGCCTGACTCCCTGTCTTGCAGGCCTTGCTGGACAAAAGCACTTCCCCTTACCTCTTACCAGTATTCATTCCAACCTAGTCTGGAGACACCCACAGTTTACAGGTGAATTCACTGGACTACAGCATCACACTGCCATTTGCGAACAGGGCAGCAGTCCAACACTGTGTCCCTAGCTGTTTGAGTATGCCAAGTGCTGACAAAGGAAAATAACAAAAATAGGTTGGATTTTATTGGAAATTATTTGTGTTAACCTTACAGTTCTGAGGCTGTGAAAATGTCCAAATCAAGACATCTTCAAAAAATTCTGCCTTACAAAGGGTCTGCTGCTGTTAGACTCCTGCTAAGGCAAAAAGCAGGCCCTGCCTGTCTCTGTGCCTTCTGCTCCAAACTCACTTTCTCCCTGAGTTCAGCAGTGGGCCATTAGGCACCATTACTCACACATCTCCCTTCACTTCTGGCCTGGATGTCTTCAGCTTCAAGCTGCTCCATGACTCCAGCCTCTTGCCTCTCCCTCAGCCTCTCAGGGTTTCTGTGTCTGTCCACAGCTGTAGGGGACACTGGAGCCATCTCTCACATGGCAGGGTAAACATGGCAGCACCCTTTCCCTGTGTGTTCCATGTATGCAGGACTTCAGCACAATGATTAGGGTCCATGCTGGTGCCTGAAATCTAATCAGAGGTCCATAACTAAACTAAGTCAATCTAACAAAAAGTGACCTAATCAAAAAGCCCCTTATCTGAATCTAACCAAAATGTCCTACATACAAGAGGCGCACACACACAGAAATGGGGTAGAAAAAACTTAATTTCCCAGAGTCTCCACAAAACTCAAACGAAAACATTAACCCACGGCACAGGAATCAGGAGAGGTCTCTTATGTCTGAGAGAAATGGTAACTCATGAAGCAGTAGCTGTACATTGAGTGTGGCCAACATTGAGCAAAATGGGGTGCTGATCACCATTGAACTGGTCCCTAAATTGGTCCAAAGAAGAACTCAATATACTGTGTTTTCTCCACCGCATCTTAGCTCCAAAATCAGGTGTGTAACTCGAGTGGTATGCCATCCATTATTCCCATCCCCAGAGCCAGAGGACACAGATTTTGCCTTGGGGTAGGTTTTCAGGAAGTAGGATGTAAAACAGAAAGCCCCTAATTTCTACTCCAAACAAGTGGTTTGCATTTACAACAGAATGGAGAATCTCAACCTTAAGGGTGTTCTCAAAAGCAGTGTAGACTGTAGAAGGCCTGAGATTTCATTCATCTCAATCCTTCAAGAAGTGAAATAATACTTTTACAGATGAGGAAGATCTAATAAAGTTTGCTAGCAGCAAGATACTTTAAAAGAAATGTAAAAGAATATCCTTCAGACAGAAAGAATATAATCTCAGAAGGTTCAAGATTCACAATGGATTGAAGAACAATATCTTTTAATTAAATTCATATGTCTAAAGGACTGTTGAACGGATAAGGTAATAACAACTGTGGGCTAGGACGTCAATAAAGTGTCAAAATACGTCATAAAATAATATATACCATAAGATGTGTAAATAGATATATAGCCCTTTGATATCGTTATGAATTAAAAAAAAGATATTGGATTATGCTTGTCAACTGGCCTGTTATTCTGGGCATGATTAAGTTATGATAAGCATGTTGACTGTGACACAGTCGGTAGAGATTTGAGCCCCTCCCTTTGGTGGGTGGGTGCCTCAAACATTAAAAGACATGGGAAAGGACAGATTTGGAGTAGGTTTTGATGTTGGAGTTCTGATGAGCAAGGACAGTAGGCCCAGGGGAATAAAGAGAAGCCATTCACCTGACAGTTCACAGCTGGTCTTGTGGAGAGAAGCAAAGCTTAGAGAGCCTCATAGTCTAGAGCTGACCTTGTGGAGGAAACAGCAGAGCTGATCCCAGAGGGAAACACAGCCCTGGGATGAGAGGAACCCCAGAAACCTGAACCAAGGCCAATGTCAGCAGCTGTCTTGCTCCAAGATGAGGTAACAGACTTTGGTGAAGGAAGAAACTTATGCTTTATGGCCTGGTAAATGTAAGCTTCTATCCCAAATAAATACCCTTTATAAAGACCAACAGATTTCTGGTATTTTGCACCAGGACCCCTTTGGCTGACTAATACAGGAATTAAAATGTTTTAAAATCCATTATTTGGCATTTCAATTACAAATAATAAGTGCAGATTTGGAAAGGCAAGCAGAAATATTATAAATTCCCCGGTAAACTTTAAATAATATTAAATAGTACATCTCATCCAAATAAACAGAAGGAAAAATATTGAAAAAAAAAGTCAGTCAGAAGCAATGTATTCAGGATTTCCTGGGTTGCCACTTTGGCCTTAATTCTGGAGGCACCTTAGTCATGCAATTTTGGAAGCTGCCCTTTGGTTATCCTTCAGAGCCTGAAGGTTCCAGGTTTGATTTATGGGGTGTTTTTATGTCCCTACCATTAATCAAGTGCTGTATCACTTCCTAATTTCCTAGTTATGAAGTCACCAACTTGGATGTGATGCTCATTTGAAGCAAGAAGAACCATAAATGATAGAACAAATAAAAAGGAGATATTGTTGTGCTTCCCAAATTGGAAGCTTAGATTATTTATATTGCCTCTTTCCTCTTTTCTAAGGAATGCATTCAATGTTATAAATTTCCCTCCAAGCATTGTTTTTGGTTCAGCCCACAAACCATGAAGAAGCATAGGACAGTAAGAAGCAGAAAGAACCACATAACAAAAGGCTTGTGAGTGAAGCTATATCCACTTCCACAGCAGTACAGACTTAAGATGAAGGCAGAGAATGTAAGAAAGTTGGGAAAATAGCTTCTCTGACAGTAATAATTGTTTCCTCAAAATAACACTCCTGTGAATGTAACTTCACTGCAAGAATTTGCATCATGCTTACCTAAGCATGCGGGAATCTATGTAAGGAAAAAAGAATGAAGACAATGAGTTTTGCCATTTTCCCCCCATGGTAGTCGTCCCCTTTAAGTGTAATGAGTGTGAAGTTTTCTTCAAAATTCAGCCTCATGAGATACCTGAGAATTAATCCTTCAGAGAAACCATTTGTGATTTCCTGAATTTGGGAAAGCTAGAGTCACATCAAAGAAACCTGCAGGAATAAACCCAGTGTATGTAAGGAATATTGGAAATCCTTCAGCCAGGCATTAAATCTCATTGAGCATCAAATATTCATACATTAGTTAGTATTGTAATGAACAGAGGGTGCTTCCATCTGAAACAAAACCTCATGGAATATGAGAAAATTCATACTAGAAAGAAACCATATGAGAGTCCTGAATGTAGCCTGCCCTTTACAGTCATGTTTTACTCCTCATTTTTAAAGCCAAACATGGGAATAAGCTTAGAAATGTACTACATGTGGGAAAGTTTTCAACATGACAGAAACCTCTTTATTCATCAGAAAATTCTCACTGAAAAGAAATCATATATATGTGGGAAAGCTTTATTGAAATGTCAAATCTCAGATACAAGAGATTTCCTTCTGCCAAGAAACCGTATGCAGGTAAGTTATGTGAAACAGCCTTTGGTACAAATCATATCTCACAGAACATGAAAAAACTCATAGTGAACAGAAACAAACTGAATATACAGAATGCAGAAAAGCCTTCAGCCTAAAGCAATAGTTCATTAAACATCAGTGCTTTTATTCTGGAGAAAAACGCTGTATATGCAATGAATGTGAAAAAACCTTCAACCAGAAGGAAAACCTCATTAACCATCTGAGAATACATACTGTAGAACAACCCTATGAATGTAAAGGATGTGGGAAAGTTTTCATTCAAAAATCAAGCTTCATTACACACCAGAGAAAAAATCTGGAGACAAACCTTACATATGCAAGGAATGTAGGAAAGCCTTAAACAGCAAATCAAATCTCACTGACCATGAGAAAATTCATAGTGGAGGGAATCCCTATATATGTAAGAAATGTGGAATACCCTTCTGCCAGAGGCAGTATCCCATTAAATATTCATACTGGAGAGAAACCCTGTGAATGGAATGAATGTGGAAAAGCCTTTTCTCAGGTCACATCACTTACCGTACCTGTGAGATTTCATACAATTGATAAACCTTATGAATGTAAGGTATGTGGGAAGGTATTTTTCCAAAGTTCATCTCTTACTCTCCATGTTAGAAGTCATACAGGTGAGAAAACTTATTGTTGTGAAGATCGTGGAAAAGCCTTTACTCAGCTCCAAACTCTTGCTTTACATGCAAGATTCCATACAGGTGAGAAGCCTTATCAGTGTAGTGAATGTGAAAAGCTTTTAGCCAGGAATCACACCACATTAGACATCAGAAAATTCATACGCATTAAAAATGCTATGATTTCCTAGAATAAAGAAGGCCTTCAGCAGATTCATATCACATTGAAAAAATTCATTCTAAAAATACCATGAATGTGGGAAAGCCAAAAAAAAGAAAAAGCCCAGAACCTATATTTAAGAATTTTTATAAGAAGAAAGATTGAAAAAACAGAAATGTGTCCTACGCAACTTCATAGCATGCATTATTATTGTTGGACTTTTAGAAGCCTTCTTATTTAAAAGCCGGAACAAGTATGGATCCTGCTATACATTTGCTTTTAATCATGGCTCTGAACGGAGGTTCAAATTCGTGCAGGAAAATGAAAGAAACAGTGACATGAGATTAAATTACCAAGGTTAGGTAATATGATACTTTACACATAGCTATAATTATTAAAATTATTTGACATTGATGCATTAGTTATATGGAATAGAATATATTGTCAAGAAACATGCCCATGAATTTGTGGGAACTTGGTATATGATAGAAATGACATCACAGTTCAGGAAGGAAGTGATGGTCTATTCAAGAAATGAATTCAAGGTAATTAGCTCCCCATGTGAGGAAATAATAGAACCCTGCCTTACATTATACTTAAAAATAAGTTGGAAGGGGAACAAAGACTAATATACAGAAAACAGAACTCTAATAAAACTTTTAAAAGGAAATATAGGAGAATGCTTTTCTTATGTAAGGAGTAAGGAAGCATTTCTAAAATCACACTTTGAGAATATACTGTAGAACAGCTGACACATGTAAAAGTAAGAATATATCATGTGGTCATTAAATGAATTTCTTTTTGAGGTATCAGGACTGGGGATTGAACCTTGTATGTGGGAAACCAGCACTCAACCACTGAGCCACACCAGGTCCCCTGAGTTGGTTTCTTCCTTTGCTTGTTTGTTTTTGTTTTTAGGAGGCACTGGGGACTGAATCTGGGTCTCCCATGTGGGAAGCAGGTACTCAAATGCTTGAACCACCTATGCTCCCTGCAGTTTGTAGTAAGACATGTAGGAAAGTAATGTCGCCACTAGTAAATAAAGGAATGAATAAAGGGTGTTTGCACAACAGGAAACTGTAGAAAAGTTAAGTATGACAAAACAAATATACAGGCAAGAAATTATCGCAAGCATTTGAGTGAAAAAGTCAAGAAACAGAATGATGCATATACTATGCTACATTTTTGAAAGTTTGAATAAAACAATAACAAAGTACTCATTATGGATTCCTATGTGTATGTAATAAAGAACAAAAACGTTTGGAACTTTTAGAAAAAGTACTCGAAGAAAAAAAGGAACCTGGAATAGACAAAACAAATAGCATATGCAAAGAAAGCAGATTTAAATAAAGTAATTATATCGAGGTATATTTAATAGTAACTATATTTAATATATCTATTCCTCTTAATCAAAATTGTTAAGTGGATTAAAATAAGTATATCTATAAATACCTATGTATACTATCTAGTATACTGCATAGATACATAAATCTAAGTAAATCATCTAAGACATAGAGCAATGTAGACAGTAAAAGGTGGAAAACAATATACCATGTAAACTCTTTTAAAATAGTAAATCTTACTTCACTTTGTCAATATCAAAGAAAAGGGATACTAAGAAAAATATTAGAAATTGAGTGGCCTTTCATAATGGTAAAAAGTTTAAATCCCCAGGAAGATATAGCATTTAAAATCAGAACCCATCTATAAACATGGCTTTAGATAGGTGACAGAAGTACAGTATGTCAAAGAATTGGGCAT
This sequence comes from Cabassous unicinctus, assembly GCA_029593785.1. Lineage (NCBI taxonomy): Eukaryota > Metazoa > Chordata > Mammalia > Cingulata > Chlamyphoridae > Cabassous > Cabassous unicinctus. The sequence continues at coordinate 31,438 of JAQZBX010014176.1, forward strand.
TTTTTTACTACTTTCTCAACAATTCATAGAATAAGCAGAGAAAATATAAGTGAAGATACTGAATATATGCTAAACATGAATAATAAATTTTACTTAATGCATACTATATGGAACAGGGAAAACTATAGCAAAATACACTTTTCCTATGCACTTAAGTAAATATAGGAGCAAGAGGGAGAAGAAGGAAACCACAGTCATTCTCTAACAGGCAATGCTCACAGGGAAGCAAGGTGGAGGCAAAGAGAAGGGGACAGATGGGGACTTGTTCTGATGATGGGGCACAGGGTATGAAGATGGGATGGATGTGGGGTGGAGGAAAAGAGAGATGAAAGGAGGCAAAGCTGCCACCAGAACCTCTGTCACGTGGAGTTCCTGTACATGAAAAGCTGAAGCCAGAGGGGCAGGTTCCTGGGAGGAGCCAAGAGTTATCAGGCGGCAAGATAGATATCCACACAGAGGCATCATGAAGCAGCTGTGTGTGTATTAGGACTGCATGGAATGGACTGGGATGGGTGCATCTATGTAGAAATCATGCCAGTACAGATGGTGTTTAAAACCAAGATGCTCCAGCGACAGAACAGGATGCTAAAGAAGGAAAGTTGTTCAAAGACTTAGCCCTGGAGAAACACATGCTGAGAGGCTCTGGAGAAACAGAGAAGCCAGGAAAGAGGCAGAGGGCAAGCGCAGTAAAGTCAGATAAACACAAACAAAAAAGTGTAATGAACCAGAAGCTAACTGAGAAGTATTTCAGGGAGGTGAGGCCAAAAGTGTCAAATGCAGGTGATGGAGTAAATTAGAAGAGGAGAATTTGGGGGCAATGGAAATATTCTATAATTAAATCATGCTGAGATTGCACAACACTGTACATTTCCAAAAAATGTATATTTAATTTTATGTCATGTAAATTATACTGCAATAGTGGTTTAAAAAAGAATTTTGCATATCCTCTCATATGTGTAGGTTTCCTATGCCCATGTATTCACCCAGGGGAAATAAAAACATGTTTTTATAAAAAGGACTTGAATGTGGATATTCATAATAACTGTATTCATAATTCCCCAAACTTGAAGCAACTGAAAAGTCTGCCAAGATTAAAATACATAAACATTTTGTAACATTGTCCTTCAATGTCAAAGAACTCAATGAAAAAGCAGAATTACTGATGGACATAACCAACAACCTCGACAAATTTCAAAACATTATTTTTAGCTAAATATAGGCACCAAAGAATCTATTTTGATTTATTTCGTTTTTATGACTTACAAAAAGTGGCAAAAATGATTTATGGTGAAAGGAATCAGAATAAAGGCAGCATGCTAATGTAGGGTGTATGCATGTTGACTGAAGGTACAAGAGTTATTTTCTGGATTAATGGAAATCAATGATTCATATCTTGATATGATTGTTGGATACTGAGTGGTATGGAGAAGTGGAAAGTTTTAAAGCTTTCACAGTCATTCATTTAAGATTGCCACATTTCACTATATTTCAATTTTACATTACTTTAAAAAACAATTAGAAAGAGAGAACGAAGAATGATCATTGAAATGTAATGGAGACAAGGACATTTTATTTTCTGCCTCTCCTCTCCCCTTTCAACACACACCACAGATCCTCTCATAAATGACCTGTCAAAGCTGCCAGTTGTTGATATGTTCCAGGTGGAATCCTGAGGAGTTCTCTGTGATTTCTTGTGTGTGACAGATCAACAGTTACTTGACAGAAACTTATGGATGGCGGAAGTGCCATAGTCTGTGAATCTCTCTGAATCCTGTTGCTGGGCTGATCGTTGGGGAGCTGTGAGATTTGGTGATGGAGCTGCTTCCATGGGTATATGTCCAGGCCTCACATTCCACTTTTCTTCAGCTTACTGGTGGGATCCTTATTGTTATTCAGATTTGCACAGTTTGTTAGAAGCCAGATGTATATGAGAAAAGCAGCTTGCCCAAACACTGGCTGTAATCACTGAAGAGAAATTCCAGCTCCTTGACAAGATTAGTTTGCTCACAGGGATTTGCAGAGATTGCCATATTGCATGGCAGGCTAGAGAAAGAGACTTTAAAATACCCAGCCTTGAAGATATCTAGAGAAAGGTTGAGAGAATAAAAGTGATGCTGATGAGATTAATTTCACTGGTCCCAAAACTGAAGAAAAGAGAGCACCAAATGGCTCCAACTAAAGGAGGTGATTATGGATATGCTAAATACACTGAAGTCTCTCAAAGGGGTCATGAGAACCCCCATAGCAAAAGGACTGTTCCAAACCCCATCCACCCCCTGATAGCCTGTCCTCCAGGAATGTTTCCAGGGCCTGGAAGTTAAAACAGCACTGTTCCCTCTCCTCCACTCAGGCTTCCTGATCCTCAACCTGCATTCACCAACCTCAAGTTCCCTGAGGCCAGGGGATTCAACAGGACCTCCTTCATTGGCTGAAGTTCTGCTAACTTCTTATTCTGGACAAAGCCAAGATCAATTCTTCCTTTTAGAGGAAAAGACTCTGAATTTCAAGAAAAACACCAGGAAATTAGGGAATTTCTTTCTTTTCAAAGATAGTTTGAATTATCTCCCTTTAGTGGATGAAACTGCTACAATTTAAACATTTACTCAAAGTGAAACTTGATCAAATTACATTTCCCAAAACAATATTTCCTAATTATTATATATATTAATCTTAAGTGAAATATATATATATATTTAATTGTCCTATCTGTGCCATTTGGCATTTTGATGTAATTAGGAATTCCAAAAATATAATTGGATCATACTTGAAAACTAATCTGTTAATCTGGGCATGATTAAGGTAGGATTAGGGCATTGACTAGGCCATATCAGTAGGGCACTGAGCCCCACCCCATAGTGGGTGGTGGAATTGAATATAAAAGACAAGGCAGAGGACACAAGGAGCATATTTTGAGAAGGAGTTTTGACACTGCATAGAAGGTCCTAGGAGAAGAGAAGTCAGCAGTTCAACTGATAGTCTACAGCTGACCTTTTGGAGGGACCACAGGTGCTAAGCCTGGAGAGAAATGCAGTCCCAGGAAGAGAGGAACCCAAGAAGCCTGAACCCTGGCAAACATCAGCAGCTGTTTTGCTCCAAAACATGGCAATGGACTTTGGCAAGAGAAGCAACTTAACGCTTTATGTCCTGGTATCTGTGGAATTCTACCCCAAATAAATACCCTTTATAAAGACAAACCCATTTTTGGTATTTCACATTACCAGCCCTTGGACTGACTAATGCACAATCTATATATTATTAATATGGTATTGTAATTTTAAAAATACATGGTTTAGCCATAAAAGACATTTAAACATTGGCAACAATATTTTTGGGCAGAGTTGAATTCCTAAGTCTCAACTCCTACATAAAAGCAACTTTACTTTTTTAAACTAAGTACATGAATGGTGGAAAGAGGGCATCAGATTAGACAGGTTGTGCTCAATGCTTACAAAAACGATAGAGAAAGAGCCAAAAGCAGGCCGATAGACCTGTTTTGGGGGGTTGGCAGACCAGGAGAGTGCTTGACAACTCTCAGGAAGGTGAGGGACAGAGAGATGAAGAACCCTAAACAACAAACATGAGTTACCAAACCCTGGGGAACTGGGGAAGTGCTCCCCACTTGAAGCCCCAAGATGTTAAGCTGGGGTAAAATCCCTGACTCAATGCAGCTGACTGAGAGTGGAACAGACATCTTCCACCCTGTCAGCTATTATGCAGGAAAAGGGAGGGGGCTCTGGGGGCTTTTCTTCAGTGAATTCAGCCAGTAGAGCCGGCTATGAATCTCAGCTCTGGGCAGACAAAACACAGGAAAACAGAGAATGATATACCTCCATGGAAAGGTGCTCCAAATGAGCACCATCTGACGGCCAGTATAGAAGGTGTATGGACAAAAACTGATTTTGAGTCTCTCTGTACACTAACCCCTGGGAGAAAATCTGCACCCCATTAGTGAATCCCTGGCACAATTTTGATAACTTAAGCTAGGCAATTTTTAAATATTTAGAATAAGTCACAGAACATATCAAAGAAGAGCTGTGAAAGAAAAATAGACAAGAGAGAGAAATTGGACATCAGAGTAAATTCACCAACATATTCAGATGCTTAAACATCAGCAAAAAATAACAAGCAATACTGGGAAATAGGAAGAGATGGCCCAGCCAAAGGAACAAACCAAATATCCTGAAGAGATACAGGATTTAAAACAAGTAATCAACAATAATCTTATATCTCTTCTAAATCAATTTAAAGAATTGAAAGAAAATAGGCTAAAGTGATAAAGGATGTTAAGAAGACTCTGGGTAAGCATAAAGAACAATTTGAAAGCCTGCAAAGAAAAGTGACATACCTTATGGGAATGAAGACATGATGTATGAGATTAAAAATACATTAGAGACACATAAGAGCAGATTTGAAAGGTTTAAAGACAGGACTAGTGATTTCAAAGACAGAACCTCTGGACTAGAAAACACAGAACAGAAAGAAAAGAGACTGGGAAAAATGGAACAGAATCTGAGGGAACTGAATGACAATAAGAAACACCAAGATACTCAATATTGTGTCCCAAAAAGACAAGAGAATAGAAAAGGGGCAGAAACAACATTTGAAGAAATAATGACTGAAAAGTTCTCAATATTTATGGAAGACATAAATATCAATACCCAAGAAGGACAATTCACGCACAACAGAAAAAATTCAAATAAACCTACCCTAACACACCTACTATGCAGAATGATAAATGTCAAAGATAGACAGGATTCTGAATGCAGGAAGAGAAAAGGAAAGAATCATGTACAATGGAATGCTGATTACATCAAAATTAACTTTGTGCTGGAAGTTCTAGCTGGAGTAATTAGGCAAGACAAAGAAAAGGCACTCAAATAGGAAAGGAAGAGGTAAAACTTTCACTGTTTGATGATGATATGATCTTATATCTAGAAAATCCTGAAAAATCCACAAAAAGCTACTAGAAATAGACGAGCTGGGGAAAGTGGTGGGATACAAGATTAGTATGCAAAAATCAATAACGTTTCTATACACTACTGATGTGCAATCTGAGGACAAAATCAGAAAAAAATTCCATTTATAATTGTGACTAAAACAATCAAATATGTTTGAATAAATGTAACCAAGAACATAAAGGACCTGTGTTCAGAGACCTACAAATCATTACTAAAAGAAACCGAAGACTTAAATAAATGGAAAGATGTTCCATGTTCATGAATTGGATGACTAAATAAAGCTCAGATTTCAATTCTACCCAAACTGATCTACAGATTCAACAAAATCACAATAAAAATCTGAATGCATTTTTGGCAGAAATTGAAAGGATAATAACAAAATTTATTTGGAAGGGTAAGGTGCCCTAAATAGCCAAGTATGTCTTAAAAAGAATGAAGTTGGAGGACTCTCACTCTCTGACTTTAGAGCATATCACTTAGCTATAGTTGTGAAAACAGCATGGTGCTGGCATAAAGACAGGCACATTGAAAAATGGAACAAAATTGAGAACCAAGAAATAGACCTCACATCAACAGTTAAGGGATTTTTGACATGGCTGTTGAGCCCATCCAGCTGGGCCAGAACAGTCTGTTCAACAAATAGTGGTGGAAGAACTGGATAGACATATCCAAAAGAAAGAGGACACCTATATCGCACAGCTTAAAAAATTTTAACTCAAAATTCATCAAGGACCTAAATATAAAGCAACAAACATAAAACTTGCAGAAGAAAATTTAGGAAAATCTTTAAGATCTTGTGGTAGGTGGTAATTTCTTAACCTTACACATAAAGCATGAGCAACTCCTCCAAAAAAATAGATAGGACCTCTTCAAAATTAAACACTTTTGCACATAAAAGGACTTTGTCAAAAGGGTGAAAAGACAGACAACTCAATGGGAAAAAATATTTGACAATCATATATCCAATAAGGGTTTAATATTCATGATATATAAAGAGATAATACCATAAACAATAAAAAGACAAATGAACCCATTAAAAAATAGGCAAAGACTTGAAAATATGATCTTTTTTCATATTTGGTGGTCCAAGGAAGAAATACAAATGACAAATAAACACATGAAAAAATATTCAACATCACTATTGATTAGGGAAATGCAAATCAACATTACAGTGAGATATCATTTCAAACCTATTAGACTGGCCACTACTGAAAGGATGGAAAACTGTAAATGTTTGAGAGGGCGTGAAGAGATAGGAACATTTATGCACTGTTGGTGGGATGTAGAATGGTAAAGCCACTCTGGAGGACTTTTTGTCAATTCCTAAGGAAGTTGAATATGGACTTTCCATGTGACCTGGCAATTCTATTGCTGAGAGAGCCATATGAATAGACACCTGCATACTGATGTTCATAGTGGCATTACTCACAATTGCCAAAAATTGGAAACAAACCAGGTGTCCATCAACTTATGAAGGGATAAACAATCTGTGATGTATACATAGAATAAAATATTATGCAGCAGTAAGAAGAAATGAGGTCGTTAACCATATGACAATGTGAATGAAGCTGGAGGACATTATGATGAGTGAAAGAAGCCAGACACAAAGGACAAATACTGTATGATTGTGCTACTATGAACTAAATATATTATGTAAACCCATGGAATTAGTAATTAGAATATTGGTCACAAGAAAATAGAATATGGGTAGAGAATGAAAAGTTAATGTTTAATCAGTGTACACTGGGTTAAAAGGTTGTTTGTAAATCTTCAGAAATGAAAAGAAATGTTGAGAGCACAAAATGCTGTTTATGACAAGGAGAGCTATATTATGAGGGTATGATAGTGGTTGAAAGGGAAAACCCAAGGACAATTATATTACTAGAAGAAAGTGAAAAAATATAACTTGGGACTGTATAACATAATGAAACAGCATGTAAAATATGAATATGTGTAACATTGCAGATATGACTGTTTTTTCCAAAATATAAATACAAGAAAACTAGAAGAAGGAAACAGAATAACAGCTATGTATGGCAAGAGAAGCACAGAGAGATTGAGAAGTGACGAGCTTTGTTTAGTTGGTTGTGTTTTGTTTTTAAGCATTGTTGTTATTTTTGCTGGAATAACGAAAATGCTCTCAGAATGACTGAAGTGGTGAATGCACAAATCTGTGAAAGTACTGAATACCATTGGCTGTACACTTTGGATAGATTTATGCTTTAGTAATATATATCAATAAAACTGGTTTGTTAAAAAATAAATATATCTTCTGGGGTGCAATTAAAGTGTATTCTTAAAGAGAAACATATTTAATATTTATATTCTAAAATAAGAACTGTTAAAAATACAATTGGTAATTTCATATGTAGATGATTTTCTTTCTCTGCCTTTTGTGGAACTGAGACTTTTCTGACTTTGCAGAAATCCTCTTGGAACATTTCAGGAAGACTCCACATACCACCCTCATACCTGTCCGAACCATCTGACACACCTCACATGAAAGATAAGAAAGCAGCAGG
>JAQZBX010014177.1:0-38921 GCA_029593785.1 Cabassous unicinctus
GGGAATCGAACCCAAGGCCTCCCATATGGTAAACGGGAGCCCAACCAATTGAGCCACAGCCGCTTCCCACAATAAGTTTTATTTGACATTAATTTTCATTAAGTGAGGGTCTAGTTTAGTCAAATTCTGAGTAGTTGAGAGTTTATTTACATTGTCCTAAGCATATGCCCTTGTCACAAAAATATATAAGGTGGAAATCGCCTCCACTTGGAGAAAATTTGAGGCAGAAAACTAATTCCTTTCCCAGAGACAGAAAGCCTGACTGAGTCTGACCCTTAAATGAAATTGAAGGTTTATATTACAGAATATCCATATAACCATTTCCAGATGGCCATGCTGTAACATCTGCTGAAGATTTCTGAAGCAGATTCAGATTGTTAATTGAAATTAAATCCATGATACAGCCTTTAAAAGCCAAACTTTTTATCTGTTTTCATAGGGTATTTTTAGTGTTTACTTTTTATAATTACAAAATATATGCATGCCTCTTTGGAAAGTCCAAACTAAAGTGTAAATGAGCAAGAATCAGCCGTGGCCCCATGTTCCCACTACCCTAAATTGACCACTGTTGGCAAGTTAATATTTTGCTCTTGGTCTTTTTCCTTTTCATACATAATATTAACATAGTTGAGTTTCTATTATATATTTTTTTTCATTTGGTATAGTATTTTGTCATTAAAAAATTTCTTTGTAAATATTTTTTCTGATTGTACTGTTCCATTTTATGAATATATAATAATTTAGCCTATTTGCAGAACATTTAAATCATAAACATTTTTTTACTTTATTGAACCATCTTGTGAGCAGCTTTAATTTCTTTTCTGATATAGAGTCCTTGAGGGGAATTAATGAATAAAAGGTTTTTAAGGTCTTCAGTACATATTGACAAAATCTTTCTCAGTTTACAGTTCCAGTTGGTACTCTTCTCCATCATTGCACATTTCATAAATGGTTACATATCTCATTTTAATTTGTATCTGTGATTATTAAAGACATAACATTTTTGCGTTTGACTCTTTGTGTTGTGAATTGTTTGGCCAAGTCTTTTATCATAGAGCTCCTTAATCAAAGTTGCAAGGTGGTAATTTACTGTTTTAAAAACTGCTTTTCATAAACATTATTTTCGAACCTCACAGTAGCCTTTTAAGTTTGCTAAGACAGGTGTTAATACATTTTATTAATGAGAGGGCTGAAGTTTAAATAACATGTTTCAAAGTCTCACAGCAAATACAAGTGGAGTTTGTTCTCAATCCATGCTGCCTTCTGACATCCAAATCCCTTTCTACTAGGCCAAGTATTAAATGTCAAAAACCATTAAAACAGATAACAATGTAACATCACTTGAATTTGCAAAAATATCTAGTGACTGTGGCTTAATACCAGTCATTAATTACCATTCATATCATGGTGTATTGTATAGACTACCATTAATCAAAATGGTATCTGCTATACCTTAAAAGGCCAATTTTAATCACTCCTGATGAATTTCATGACATAAAAAAATTTTTTTTCACATTTTGGTAGACTACATAGACTTCTGATTTTAAAAACATAAATTTGTCATTTTTTTCATCATGGTTTTGATATTCCAAAACATAAGAATGAAGAAATAAGTATCATAGAACATTTTAGGAAAAAGATCAACATTATAGAGACACAGAAGAAACTTCATTGTATATCTTATAATGCCATTCATCAATCTCCAGTGATCTATAGAAAAGCATTTCTTAGAAATTTGACTGACTTTAATATACAATAAGAAGAGGCAACTCCTAAAATTTTTGGCAAAACAATTGGCATAAGTGGCAAGACTGATTTTTGTTGCTTTAAAAAGTCCCGTTCTTGGAGCCTATGTGGCTCGGTGGTTTGAGTGCCAGCTTCCCACATATGAGGTCCCGGGTTCAGTCCCCGGCCCTGGTACCTTAAAAAAAAAACAAAAAAAACTCCCCTTCTTTATATTTCTAGCCAAACTTTTGTACAGAGAAGAAAATTTCTCTAAGTACAAAGTTGTTTTATTTATATAAATATTTGTATCTTTAAAGTGAGAGTGGTATTTAAAGGTTGACTCGTTTCTATTTTTTGTGCTCTGATTCTGCCTTTGTAGAAGGCAAATTCGATGATAATTGAAAATATGAGTGTTTTAAGTGAATTTAGAGGGTGGCCCATTTCCCAGTCTATGTCCCTTGAAGTGTCTGTCTGTCTCTTGAGGGAGAATAGTAGAGGTCTGGCACACAATTTTATAATTCTAAATCTTGATTCTTATTTATTTACTTAAAGGGTAATCTAGTGCTAGAAAACTGATTTATACTAAATAAAACTAAAGCTTACTAGAGTGGTAAAGTGGAGTAACAATTTGTTGGAGATAGTATTGAGATATACCACTCATCTCAGTGTAAATTGAGTTTGTCATTGGGATATGACTAGAATATTCACGGTGCTTTCTCACCCCTGTGCCTCAGCACGAGAGTTAGCCATTGGACTGTGCTTAAAGAACCACATCTGGTTGGATGCTGCATGTCCCCACGGCAGCACATTTACAAACCATCTCTTAAGCTGCATCATTTCCAAGGTAGCAAATACTCATTTAATGCATTCCAATCATAGTTAACATCAACTTTAAAAAGCACTGTTTTTACATTTTGTAATAAATGGTCCAAAAATACTTTATGACATTCTCTCTTTGCACCCCGTCTTTCCCCCTTTTATGAAACTGTACTGAGTTACTGATTCTTAAAAAAAAAAAACAACAGTAAAACTTGACTAATTCCTTTTTTTTTTTTTTCCGCTGAGGCACTGGGGCCGGGGCTTGAACCCAGGACCTCATATGTGGGAAGCCAGCACTCAACCACTGAACCACATAGGCCCTCCTGAGTTAGTTCCTTCGTTTGTTTGCTTGTTGTTTGTTTTTGTTTTGTTTTATTTTTAGGAGGCACTGGGAACCCAACCCGGGACCTACCATGTGGGAAGCAGGCGTTTAACCACTGGAGCCACATCTTCTCCCTTACTAATTCCTATTAATTGGGCAAATTTCCAGGCTGAATTAGAGACTAGTTATTTAATTTTTTTTTTTTACTTTTTATTATGGATATTTTTAAATGTACATAAAAGTAGACAGAAGTATATGGAACCCCCATGTACCCATCAGTTAGCTTCAGTATTTATCAACTAATAACTACTTGGTTTTCATCTAAATCTCTACCTCTTCCCTGTCCCATATTATTTTGAAATAAATTCAGCTCTCATACTATTTTTTTCATAATCCCACATAACCAAAGTACCATTTCACATCTAAAGAAAATTTAACAATAATTCCTTAATCTCATTAAATATCCTGTTAGTATTTCTATTTCCAACTATCCGGCAAATATTTATGTTTATACACTCTGGTTTTATAGTTTCCCATAGTCTGGATTTTACTGTTTGTATCATCATGGTGTCTTTTAACATCTCCCCCTATATTCTCTGTAATCTGAAAGTTGAATCTAAAGTGGTATTTTTACTACAGTTATAGGAAGTGAAAGTGCAAAAAGTTGTCCAAGCTAGATTAAGAAATACTGCTTTTTCTAAAGAGTGCTTATTGAAATTAAGTAAAAAGACTAATTGACAATTAATAGGGTTTTATATATTAATTAGTTGAAAATTCTCGGAAAAAATTTAATCTATCACTCTGCTTTTAAACTGTTATTCTGGAGGGATTTGCTAAACAGAAAACTTTAGAGACATGAAAAATCCCATATTATTTTGAGTCTCAAAGGCTTCAAAAAATACAGCAATAATTTAATGGTTTATACTAACAGCCATTTATTTTTGTCAGTATTTTTGTTAGAATTTGTCAGAACCTTGTTCTATTATTTTCTTTATGTTTAGGTAGTACATTCTTTACAAAATGAAATATTTTCTGGGTCTTATCATTGCATGATAAATTGCATGATAAGAACTGCATGTTCTCTTTTATAAAATATAGCTCAGAGATCCAAAAAATTTCTCTTTTTTTATGAAGTTTTAGTTGGCTAATTTTGTTCTTTTTTAAATTATTTGAGCAATACAAAACGCAAATGTAGAATACATTGCTGAATTATAAGTGATGGAATTAGGAGTTGTTTTTTCCTCATTTTTAAAAATCAAAGTTATTGTCATAAATATACAGTGATTTTATGTAATAGCCATAATTCACAGAGAAAGTTAGATTTGACTTTTACTGCTAACTTATTTGAAATTTTATTTAAATAAATTTGTTAGACTGTTCATTCAAAAAATCTTTACAGTCATCGCCATCTCATTGTGCTGTTTTTGTGTTTGTTTGATTTTATTCCCCATAGCTCATCAGTAGGTTTCTTGCAACATCCAGGATCAGAACAAGTACAATTTCCTCGAACTACTTCACCATGCAATTCCCAACAGCTTCAAAGCCACCATTGTGCAGGTATGAAGAGATAACTGAAAAAACAAAAAGGGAATGGTATGTCCATTAGAAAAATAAATTATGTTCCTTGGGCATTTCTAGAAAAAGTTTCTGAACTTATTATGTGCCAAAACATACCCAGGATATAAGGGTGCCGTAGTAATTCAGGGTTACCGTGTTCAGTGCACTTCTTTGACTTTAATACCACACTGCTAATCCTGGTTTTCCTCCTTCAAGCTCTGCTTCCTTTCCTGCCTCCAAAGTTTTGTTATTTTCTAGGGTCCCATCCTTGACACTTCTTTCATTACTCTTCAGGATCTTTTTAGGTGATCCAACTACTCCAAAGACTTCACGGTGCTTTTTGCTAAAACCTCCCAAGTCTTATTTCTGTTGAGACAAAACCATATACGGACTGCCTACTGGGCATTCCTATCCCGCTTCTCAGAGGCACAGCAGAATTGGGATTTCTCCCCCACTTTCTCTTCCTCTTGATTTCCTTCCTCACCTTCCACCAAGGGACCATGGCAGAAATTTCAAATCATAATTAACTCCCTTCTACCCTCCTCTTTCACATTCATGCAGTTAGCAGTTCCTCAAATCTGATACTTTCTTTCTCCACTGTTGCTACTTTTAGTCAATTCTTTTCATGTCTTACTTGCAGTGATCTCTTAAGTGATTTGTTTGTCTCCTGTTCCCTCTCCCTCCAACTTCCTTCCTCCCAAACACATGCACACACTCTCTGTTTCAAAAATTTTTGTCCTGAAACAAATCTGATGCCATTGCTCTGAATAAAAACTTAGAAGTATTCTTCACCTAAACTCCCTAGTGAGCAAGCCTTCTATTTATACTTACATGCTTAAGTCATACAGAACTTTGTTTCCAGAATACTTTTGTGCTTTTTTCTGCCCAAAATGCCTTTGACCTTTTATTACCTCCACCTCAAATGCCCATCCATCATCCTTCTGTTTGCCAAAATCCTTCACATCCTTAAAGCTTGGCTCAAAAATCACCTCCTCCCAAGTCCTAAAGACAGCGTTTGTTGCTTCCTTAGTGCCTTACACAAACCTTTATTTGTAACAGCATATTTTATTGTAATGATTTGTTGACAATAGACTTAAGCTTCTAAAAAACAGATAGTTAATAAATGATTATCAAATAAATGGCTAATACTGACTGCATGCAGCATGAGCTGTTGTGGCCAAGGAAAACTTATAGCTATCCCTAAGCCTATCCATGCTGTACCTAGCAAGTGAGGTTGATTCCATCTCTAGGGAACTAGAAACCACCATTATGGTTACTACAGTGCAAACTGTGGTTCTGAAGACAGAACACGGGATCCCCATCCTCACACAGACGAGGTTAGTGGCAGATGAAGTGCATGCCTAATGTTAGTACTGCTGCGGTACTAGTATGCAAGAGACGTAAATAAGATAAAACAGATAAAATCCAGAGTTACAGGATATTTCAGGATACTAAAATTATTCTTTCTTTCCCATGTCCCAAACTTTTTCCTCTACATGAAATTGGTTCACTAATTCACTCTATAAATAATTAAAAAAATGACTTTTTATTGTATGTCAGTATTTCTGGAGGATGTTACTTTTTTCCCAGAGTTTTCTTTGTGTAGTCAGATTAATGCTTGTTTTAAAATTAATTCATTTTTAAAATTAAACCCCTTTGCAGATTGTAAGTACTAGATCCTGCAGAAGCTAATTGGTCTTTCCTCAATAACTCTAGGCCTCTTGTTTTTAGGATAAATGAGATATTTAGGTCTATGGGGTCAATTTTAATACCTTTTTAAAGCACACATTGCTTATAGCATGAAGTACTAGAGCTTAAATCTGGCTTGCATATCTAATAGCAAAATTTTGTTTAGAAATGTAAAGTTATTGCCATTATCCTAGTGTTCAAAGATACCGGCTAATTGCTAAAATACACTGATCGTAATTCCTCATTCTTTTTTTCAGCTGTGCCACCTCCGCCACCTGGTGGAGGAATGATGATGATGCAGCTCAATGTACCAAACAATCCACAATCTCGTGCACATTCACCTCCCCAGTGGAAACAAAGCAAATATTACTGTGATCACCAGAGAGGGCAGAAGTGTGTGGAATTTAGCAATGTTGACAATATCATTCAGGTACAATGCTTCCTTTGTTGGTTATTATTTTAAATCTTGACAACATTTTATAATAAGATTGATCTATAAGGCTTAACACTGAAATCAAAATCTTCTTAAGCAGATTAGTAAAGAAGTCTGAACATCTCTATATCTAGACATTTTTTAAAAATATTTCAGTATTTTTTCTCAACTTCTGCATATCTAAACACTTTTTTTTTCCTGATGTCCCAGAGGCCAGGAATTGAACCCAGGACCTTGTGGTACTGTATGTGGGAAGCCGGCACTCAAATCTCTGAGCCACATGGGTTTCCCTGAGTTTGTTTTCTCATTTGTTTTCCTTGTTGTGTGTTTTTTCAGGAGGCACTAGGAACCAAACCTGGGACCTCCCATGTGGGAGACGGGCATGCAACCGCTTGAGCCACATCTGTTCCCTGTCCAAACACTTTTTAACTTTAGAAGTCAGAAGATAAGGAAGTGGATGTGGCTCGACTAGTTGGGCACCTGCCTACCACATGGGAAGTCCCTGGTTTGGGTCCCGATGTGGCTAGTGGTTGAGCACCTAAAGAAGATGAGCAGACACCACCCTCACCGCAAAAAAACAGATGCCACAGGTCAGCAGGCACCACGGCCCACAGGGAGCAGATGTGACTCAGGCCATTGGGCACTTGCCTCTCACGTGGGAAGTCCTGGGTTCAGTTCCAGGAGCCTCCTGGAGAAGGCAAGCAGACAGATGAGAGAACCACCTGGGGAAGGCGGATAAATAACGAAAAATTAAAGTAAAAAAAATTTTTTTTTTAAAATCAGAAGATAGATGGGGAGCAGATGTAGTTCAAGTGGTTGAGTGCCTGCTTTCCATGTATAAGGTCCCAGGTTCAATTCCTGGTACCTCCCAATAAAAAACAAACAACGAAAAAACCAACTGTCACTGGGGAGCAGCTGGAGCTCAGTGGTTGAGTGCCTGCTTCCCATGTATGATGTCCTGGATTCAGTCCTCAGTACCTCCTAAAAAAAAAAAAATCAAAAGATAGACTAGATCTAAAATTTGATGAAGAGAAAGACTCAAGCATTTATCCTACCATTCCCAGATAAACTATATTTTAATGTAACCAAATAGTTGATGAGGAAATGTTCTTCATCATACAAGATATCTAGCTAACAAATGCAAAGCAATGGTAGAATTGGAAAATGGCTGTTTTGTAACTCTATTAATATAATGGATCAAGGCCAAGACCATCAGCAGATGCTAAAAACACTAATTAAAGGGTATACGGGAACTTGAAAATGGATGGATTAGGCGGACAACACTTGAACTCACTGATCAATGGTAGCATCACTAAGTGGGGCAACTAAACATTTGACTCCTAATATGGTATGAAAAGGAAGTATGGGGAGCGGATATGGTTCAAGCAGTTGAGTGCCTGCCTCCCACACGGGAGGTCCTGGGTTTGGTTTCTGGTGCCTACTGAAAAAAAAAACAAAAACAAATGAAAATACCAACTCAGGGAAGCCGATGTGGCTAGTGGTTGAGCACCACCTTCCCATATACGAGGTCCCAGGTTCAATCCCCAGCCCCCGGTACCTAAAAATAAAAAAGAAGTACACAGCATCACCATTGATTTACTCATCAAAAAATTGAACCTGAATCTAATAAAGCCTCTAAGTCTAGCTACCAATTAACAGAAAATATGGAAAGAAAAAGAGGAAGTTTGTGATACCATGGATATTTTACTGGACAAATTGGCCTGTTTTGTTTTTTTTTAACAAATGGCATTTTGAAATGGGGGGGCAGCGGGACTTACCCATTAAAAGAGACTCAGTATGTATAATGGTCAGATGCAACATATGGATCTTGTATGGATCTGATCAGTCAGAAGACATTTTTGAAAAAAAAAATATTTAAATATGTTAATTTTGGTAAGATGATAACCGTGTTGTAGTTATGTTTAAAAATAGTTCTTATCTGTTAGAAACATTTATATACTAAAATAGTTACAGGTGAAATGAGATAGCTGAGATTTGCTTTAAATACTTCAGGTAAAACAAAGCAGGAGGGATCACAGTTGAAGCTGGATGGTGGCTACATGAAAGTTCATTATTAACACGCTGCACTTTTATATGATTGAAATTTTAAAAGGTTTTGAAAAAAGAATTTTTCAGTACCTGTGACAAAGTCATAGCAGAATAAAAGATCAAAAGTCATTTATAGACTGGTTCAAAAACTAAATGGCTAATGGCAATTAAACAGGTAAATATATAAAAATATTTTTCATCTGTATGATTTGGAAAATTTAGTAAGAGTAACAATTTGTAGTGTTAACAAAAATATGCATTTAAAAGCTTTCTTCTATGCTCTTGGTGGTAGTGTAAATTTGCACAACTCTTTTTGGAGTACATTTTGATAACATTTTTCAAAATGTAGAATGGGCATAACTTTTGATCCACAAGTCCATTTCTGGAAACTGGCCCATTAAAAATTGTGGAACAAGCCTACAAAAATACGTGTCCAAGGACATTTCTTATTTCCCCATTATAACATTAAAAAGTTGGAAATAACCTTGACTTTCATCAATAGGTAACTAATCAAATAAATTACTGGTACCATTCAGGAAAATACCTTTAAGGGTACCTGTTAACAAGTATGAGATATACCTACCACCCAGATCATGGTTTCTAAATACCATTCTCCACTTAAAGGAACCAGAGCTCCTTGTAGAAATGACCATTACCAGTGTTGGGGCAAGGAAAGTACAAAATGAGCTTGGAACATTTTGCTGTGCCAGAAAGTAAAGAAGTGCTCAAAGAATGAATTGGACATGTCAAAGGATACAGGATTAGACTTGTAGTCTTTGGGCATCAAAATAATTATATAAATGAATATAATAACCCATAGACTAAAATAACCCATGAATCCATACTGACATAAATAAATATATGAATAAATGGGGGAGAAAGTGAAGTTTTTCCTTTCACTAGAACATGAATTAATAACTGTAAAATTAATAGTGGAATTAGACAGTCACCACCTGGAAATCATGAGGCAAGAATCATCATTGGATGCTAAAACTAGTGTATGAATATATAATGAGAAGTAGAATATATTTGTAAAGCATCTCCCCACAAGATACTTAAAACTACAAAGGGAAAGTAAATAGTAACTTTGCAATGGAGAAACCTGGCACATACCACCTTAACCAAGTGATTGAAGTTAACATACCATTACTGTGATATAAAGGGATATCAAGTTCCTCCTGATATGATACATTGAGAAGGACGCAACATCATTTCTCTGGTATTCATTCCCAAAATGCTTAACATGAGCTTATTGATGAGGAGGCAGCAGACAAATCCAAATAAAGGGAAAATCTACAAAATAACCTTCATAATAGTCTTCAGAAACTGATCTTCAAAAATGTCAAAGTCATGAAAAAAGAAAGACTAAGGTTCTGTTCCAGATTAAAGGAAATTAAAGAGCTGTGACAACTGAGTACAGCATGTGGTCTAGACTAGACTCTGGATTGTAAGGGGAAATTTTTCTTTTCTTTTACTGTAAAGGACATCAGTGGGACACTTGACAAATTTTTAATAAAGTCTGTAAATTAGGATACAGATTTAATTTCTTGATTTTTATAATTTTACTGTGGCTATATTAGAAAATATCCTTAGTTTTAGGAATAAGACACTAAATATTTTGGGGCAAAGAGGCATTATGGGGAAGCGGATGTGGCTCAAGTGATTGGGCTCCCGTCTACCATATGGGAGGTCCAGGGTTCGATTCCTGGGGCTTTCTGGTGAAAAGCAAACTGGCCTACATGGTGAGCTGGCCCGCATGGCGAGCTGGCCCACTTGGAGTGCTGGCCCACACGGAGAGCTGGCGCAGCAAAATGATGCAACAAAAAGAGACGCAGAAAAGAGACAATGGGAGACGCCACAGATCGGGGAGCTGAGGTGGCGCAAGAGATTGAGTGGCCTCTCTCCACTCCAGAAGGTCCCAGGATCGGTTCCCAGTACCACCTAAAGAGAAGACAGGCAGACACAGAGAGCAGACAGTGAGTGCAAAAACAACGAAAGGCAGGGAGGAATAAATAAAATCTTTAAAAAAAAAAATTTTTTTTTTTTTTTTTAATTTGAAAAAGAGGCATTATGTGTGCAACCCACTGTAAAACAGTTCAGGAAAAAATAGAGGCAAGAGAAAGCAAATATAATACAATGTTAACATTTGGAAAATCTAGGAATTCTTTGCACTTTTTTTTTTATTAGAGAAGTTATGAGCTTACAAAACAGTCTTGCATAACATGCAGAATTTCCATGCATAAGCCTACCACCAACACCTTGCATTGTTGTGGAACATTTGTTACGAATTATTAAAGAGCATCATCAAAATATTACTGCTGGGAAGCAGATGTGGCTCAAGCGATTGGGCTCCCACCTACCACATGGGAGGTCCCTGGTTCAGTTCCTGGTGCCTCCTGGAGAAGATGAGCAGGACAGCGAGCTGGCGTCATGGGCAGGCGCAGCAAGCTGACACACAAGATGCACAACAAGGAAGCACAGAGGAAAGACAATGAGAGCCACAACAAAGCAGGGAGCTGAGGTGGCTCAAGCAATTGAGTGCCTCTCTCCCACATGGGAGGTCCCAGGTTTGATTCCCAGTGCTTCCTAAAGAGAAGACGAGCAGACACAGAGAGCACACAGTGAATGGACACAGGGAGCAGACAGCAAGCGTAAAACATGAGGGAGGCAATAAATAAATAAAAATACATGTTTTAAAAATATATATTACTGCTAACTATGGTCCAAAGCTTATGTTTGGTGTATTTTTTCCATAAACCACCCTATTATTAACACCATGTATTAATGTTGTTCATTTGTTATAGTTCAGGGAATGCCCTCATAATTGTACTGTTAACCACAGTCCATCATCCACCACATGGTTCACTGTGTTACATAGTCCCGTGCCTTGTACATTCTATCCAAAGTGTATATTCAGAGGCTCTCAGTTTCATCACATAGTTGTGTTGTCATTGCCTCAATTTTAGAACATTTTCCTTTGTCCAATAGAAAAAAATCCCATATGCCCCCATTACTGACCCTTAGCATTTATACAGTACCTTTGACATTGATGTAAGAATATTGCAATATTGCTGTTAAGCATAGTCCTTAAGTTACATTAATTGTATTTTCCTATGTATACCATATTTTTAACACCTTGTAATAGTGACATACATTTGTTCTAGTTTATAGAAGAACATTCTTGTACTTTGATTTGTACTGTTAACCATAATCCTCATCCATCACTGAGTTCACTATGGTATACAGTCACTAGATTATTCTCTAGCTTTTTTTCAATTGACATTTAGGTCCCTAGACTGCCCCTTTCAGCCACAATCATATTTATAAATCAGCAGTGTTAGTTATACTCATTATAATGTGTTACCATCAACTTTATTTCCATACTTTTACAGTCAAGCTAATTATAAGTTCTACATACATTAAGCATCAGTAACCCTTCTCAGCCCTCATTTTATCTCCCTAGTAACCTCTACTCTAGATTTTAACTCCATGTGTTTCCTCATCATATTTAGTTCATATTAGTGAGAACGTAAAATATTTGTCCTTTTGTGTCTGGCTTATTTCACTTAACATAATGTCCTCAACGCTCATCTGTGTTATCATATGCATCCTAATTTCTTCTTACAGCAGCATAGTATTCCATCGTATGTGTATTTACCACATTTTGTTTATCCATTCATTGGTTAATGGACACTTGGGTTGTTTCCATCTTTTGGCAATTGTGAATAATGCCGCTATGAACATCGGTGTGCAAATGTCAGTTTGTGTCCCTGTTTTCAGTTCTTCTGAATATTCCTAGTAACAGGATTGCTGGATCATACACCATTTCTATATTTAGCTTCCTGAGGAACCGCCAAACAGTCTTCCACAGAGGCTACACCGTTCTACATTCCCACCAACAGTGAAGGAGTGTTCCTGTTTCTTCACATCATCTCCAGCACTTGTAGTTTTCTGTATTTTTAATCATGACCATTCTATAAGGTGTGAAATGATATCTCATTGTAGTTTTGATTTGTATTTCCTAGTATCTTGTGATATTGAACATCTTTTCATGTGCTTTTTGGCCATTTGTATTTCCTCTTTGGAAAAATGACTTTTCAAGTCTTTTGCCCGTTTTTTAATTGGATTGCTTGCCTTTTTATCATTGAATTATATGATCTCTTTATATAACATGGAAATCAAACCCTTATCTGATATGTGGTTTACAAATATTTTCTTCCAATGAGTGGGGCTGCCTTTTCATCTTCTCAACAAAGTCCTTTGAAGCACAAAAGTGTTTAAGTTTGAGGAGGTCCCGTTTATCCATTTTTTGGTTCATTGCTCGTGTATAAGGTTTAAGAAACCACCGCCCACCAAAAAAAATTTTTTTTTTTTTTTAAGATACTTAGATTACATAAATGTTACATAAAAAATATAGGGGTTCCCATATGCCCTACTCCCCATACCTCCCACATTTTCCCACATAAGCAACATCCTTCATTAGTGTAGTACATTCATTGCACTTAATAAACACATTTTGGGGCATTGCCACTGAGCATGGATTATAGTTTACATTGTAGTTTACACTCTCTCCCACCCAATTCTGCAGGCAGTGGGAAGATATGTAATGGCCTATATCTGTCGTTGCAGCATCACTCAGGACGATTCACAAGTCCCGAAAATGCCCCCGTATTACACCTGCTTCTCTCTCTCCCTGCCCTCAGAGCCTCCAGTCTCACCAGATCATGAAGATGTTTCCCTACATTTTCTTCTTTGCACTATTTTTGTGGTTATTCTCTAAAGATGAAATTGTTTAAAAATAAAATATTAAAACCACATTTAATGTGGAAAAAATGAATGAGGTAAATATATATTCTCTCATGGAAAAGTAATATAGTTAAGGTACAAAACCAAGTTACAAGAATAGGATATATAGTCTGTTACCATTTTTGTTTAAAATGTATGTAGTACTCACTTCAGCACATAGACTGAAAAAACTAAAATATAAAAACATATACATAGAAACAGTGCTGCCAGTGGTTTTTTTTGCGGGGGCGGGAGTTGCAGATTTTGTATTTCTATAATGTTTGGATTTTTTTTTATAACAAGTACAAGAACATATTTCTAATCAGAAAGAATAAAAAGTTTTTATCCTTAAGGAAGTTTGCAAAAAGCCTGTCTAAAAATTCTGACCCATTTTCTTGATATATTGTAATTGCAGCACAGCCCTCAACTCAGTAGTCCCATTATTTCACCAGCTCAGTCGCCAGCACCAGCTCAACTGTCAACCCTGAAAACTGTACGTCCCTCTGGACCACCACTTTCCATCATATCCCAGTTCTCTAGACCTTTTGTCCCTGGGCAAGGTAAGTATGCATGAAACCAGTATAACCTCATAGAATTTTAAAACAGCCATTCCCAATCACTCTGTGATTTACCTTGGTAATTCTACTGCTGCCTTTCATTTATCTTTCAGGCCTGCATTTTCATCAGCAGCAAGGCATATCTATTACCACATACTCTTCTATCCTTAATGTTTCATCACTAAGACTCATTTCATTTGTGAAACTGTGATTTTCACTTGCACTTTTTTGCTAAACACTAGAAGCAGCTTGACTCTAAGGAAGCCATTTTTTGAGATGAGATCCACAACTAAGTTGAGATGAAAAAGCTACTTTTCACAGAGAAAATGATCTGATATTAATTAAGTCATTTAATAACTGTGATAGAATTAAAATAGGTTTACTTATTCTTAGAATCCCTTCCTCTGATAATGCACAATGTTCTGTATTCTGTATTTCTAATTTCTACATTAAAGTATTAAAATCAAGAATTTATTCAAAAATTTATTCAACAACTATTAATTGGGGACATTCTGTTCCCCCGATATAAAAAGATGAATAAGACAAAGTCCTCACCTTCATTAACTCCTCAGTCTAGTTAGAGAAACAAACATAAAAAGATGATTATAAAATAACATGGAGGGGCGGATGTGGCTCAAATGGTTGGGCGTCCGTCTGCCATATGGAGGGACCTGGGTTTGATTCCCAGGACCTCCCGGTAAAATAAAAACATATACAGAAGGCACGTGGGCTGCCAGGCTCTGTGTGCCGGTGAGCCACCAGGCCCCGGGAGCCAGGCAGCAAGATGATGACGTAACAGGAGAGAGACGCAGGGGAGAGACGACGAGATGCTCCTAAAACCAGGAACCGAGGTGGCACTGGTGGCAGAACACCTCTCTTCTACTTCGGAAGTCTCCAGGATCGAATCCTGGTGAAGACTGGAGGAGGAGGAGGAGAAGAGATGGCAGGAAACAGACACAGAGAATTGCCCAGCAAATGGACACAAAAACAGCAAAAATGGGGAAGGGGGGGGGTGGTTTAAAATGGATAAAGTAAATAAATAAATCTTTTTTAAAAATTAAAAAATAATAATAATAACATGGAAACTATTCATTTTATTTCCTTGAATATACCGTAAGGATAATGCACACAAAGAGCACAGAAGAATCCTGTAGCAAAAAATTAAAAATCAACATAAATTTCAATGAATGAGGATCGGCTAAATTATGGTATATGTATAAAAGGAATACTATGCAGCTGTCTAAAAATCCATGTTTTAAAGAATCGTTTAAAAGGGATATAGTCACAAAACAAATGATTTTAACACATTACTCAAACGTTATACAAAACAAGGTTTACGGATCTCCCAATAAGCCCTTGAATAGGTGTTTAACAGCATTAGTCATTGCAAAATTGAATATTAAAACTAGAATGAGGTAATACTTTATGTGCACTAGAATACTAAAATCAATAAGACTGACAACCTCAAGTGTTGGTGAAGAGATGAAGCAACTAAAATTCACATATTGGTGGGAGTAAAATGATACAACTACTTTCAGAAAAGGATATGCAATTCCTTACAAAGTTAATGACTTACCATATAACCCAGCAATTCCATTACTAGGTACTTAACTGAAGAGAATACCTTCAAGAGAAAT
Organism: Cabassous unicinctus; assembly: GCA_029593785.1. Lineage (NCBI taxonomy): Eukaryota > Metazoa > Chordata > Mammalia > Cingulata > Chlamyphoridae > Cabassous > Cabassous unicinctus. Next base: position 15,574 of record JAQZBX010014177.1, read on the forward strand.
GAAAACATATCCGCACAGACTTGTACAGAATATTCATAACAATTTTGCTTTATAATAGCCCAAACTGGACATGACCCAAATGTCCATCAGTGGGACAACAGAGTAACAAATTATGTTATATTCTTACAATAGAAATCCTTTCAACAATAGAAAAGATCCAATGAGCTAATGATACACAGAAACACAGATGAATCTGTGTCATTATGTTAGCCAAAAAACAAACCAGACACAAAATGAATGCATACTGTATGACTCCAATTATATGAGATTCAACTAAAGGCAAATCTAGTATATGGTGTTAGAAATCAGATAGTGATAGAGATGGGGGATAGAATTGACTAGAAAGGAAGTTTTTACTTTTAGCTTATAGAAATGTTCTATATCTTACTAGGGTTGTGGTTATATAGGTTTTTTTAATTTTCAGAATTCATCAAACTCCTTTATCTGCATTTTGTATATAAATGATATCTCAATTTTTAATGTTACAAAATACACATATATAGAGCAAAGACTGAAAAGATATACGCCAAAATGTTAGCAGTTTGAAAAACCTTTAGCTAGATTGACAAAGAAAAAAAAGAGAGAAGATGCAAATAACTAAAACCAGGAATGAAAGGGGGTATATTACTTAATATCAACCCCACTGAAATAAAAAGGATTATAAGAAGATACAATGATCAATTGTATGTCTACAAATTAGATAACCTAGATGAAATGGCCAAATTATTAGAAACACTTAAATTACCTACACTGGCTTAAGAAATAGACAAGACAATCTCAACAGACTAATAACAAGTAAAGACATTGAATCAGTAATCAAAAAGCTCCCAACAAAGAAAAGCCCAGAACCAGATGACTTCACTGGTGAATTCCATCATATATACCAAGAAGAATTAACACCAATTCTGCTCAAACTCTTTCAAAAATTGAAGAGGACAGAACACTTCCCTACTCATTCTATGAGGTCAGCATTACCCTAATACCAAAACCAGATAAAGATATCACAAGAAAAAGATTAGACCAATATCCCTCATGAATATAGATGCACAAATCTCAACAAAATATTAGCAAACCAAATCCAATAGCACATTTTTTTCAAATTGTGCACCATGATTAAGTGGGATTTTTCCCAGGTATGCAAGTGTGGCTCAACAGAAGAAAATCAATCAATGTTATACACCACCTTAACAGAATGGTGGGGGGGAGGGGGAGGAAAAAACACTATAATTTTGATGCAGAAAAGGCAATTGCCGAAATCTAGCACCTCTTTTCTATTAAAAAAAAAACACTTAGAAAACTGTGAATAGAAGGAAATATCCTTAACATGATAAAGGGCATATATGAAAAACCCACAACTAACACTTTACTCAATGATGAAAAACTGAAAACTTTCCCTGTAACATCAGAAACAAGTCAAGCATGCCCACTGTTACCACTGTTTTTCAATATTGTATTATAAGTTCTAGCCAGAGCAATTAGGCAAGAAAAGAAATAAAAGGCATTCAAATAGGAAAGTAAGAAGTAACACTCTCCTCTTTGCAGATGACATGATCCTATGTAGAAAAAATCCTGAAAAATCTACAACAAAGGCACTAGAGCTAATAAATGACTTCAGCAAATACCACCAAAAATTAGTGGTATTTCTATATACTAGTAGTAAACAATCTGAAGAGGATATCAAGAAAAAAAATTCCATTTACAATAGCAACTAAAAGAATCAAATATCTATGAATAAATTTAAGGATGTAAAGGACTTGTACATGGGAAAGTACAAAACATTGCTAAAAGAAATTAAAGACCTAAATAAATGGAAGGACATTCCATGTGCATGGATTGGAAAGCTAAATATTGTTACATCAGTTCTACCCAAAGCAATATACAGATTCAGTGCAATTCCAACAGACTTCTTTACAGAAATAGAAAAGCCAATCATCAAATTTATATGGAAAGGACAGCAGCCCTTCAAGCCAAAATCATCCTTAAAAAGAACAAAGTTAGAGGACTCACATGTCAATTTTAAAATTTATTACAAAGCTATAGTAATAAAAAAGCATGGTACTGGCACAAGGACAAACATATAGACCAGTGGAATCGAACTGAGAGTTCAGAAGTAAACCCTCACACTTTTGGCAACAGTGCCAAGTCCACTCAGTGGGGAAAGAATAGTCTCTTCAACTAGTGGTGCTGGATAGCCATTTACAAAAGAATGTAGGTAGACCCCTACCTCACACAATATACAAAAATTAACTCAAAATGGATCAAAGACATAAGAACTGAAACTAAACACCCCAACCAGAAAACATAGGAAAACATTTTCAGGACCTTGTATTAGGCAGTGGTTTCATAGATGTTATACCAAAAGCACAAACCACAAAAGAAAAAACATAAATGGGTCTTCCTCAAAATTAAAAACTTTTGTACATTAAGGCCCTTTATCAAGGAAGTAAAAAGCATACAGAATGGGAGAGAATACTTGGAAACATATATCTGGTAAGGATTTAATACCAGAAATATACAAAGAACTCCTACAACTCAACAACAAAAAAACAAAAACTTAATTAAAAAATGAGAAAAGGCCTTAAATAGACATTTCTCCATAGAAGATACACAAATGGCCAATAAATACATGAAACATCATTAGCCATCAGGGAAATGCAAATCAAAACCACACCCAATGGAATGGATACTGTTAAAAAACAAAATATTAAGTTTTGGAGAAGATGTGGAGAAATAGAAGCCCTCATACATTTTTGGTGGGAAATTTGGTGATTATTCAGAAAGCTAAGTGTAGAATTACCTTACAATTCAGCAATCCCACTGCTAGGTACGTACAAAAGAAATGATAACAGAGGCTTAAACAGGTATTTGCACAATGATGTTCATAGCGGCATTATTCACAATTGCCAAAAGGTGAAAGCAACCCAAGTATCCAACAATAGATGGATAGACAAGATGTGGCCTATACAGACAATGGAGTATTATGCATCCAAAAAATGAATGAAGTTCTGTGCATGCTACAAAATAGATGAAACTTGAACACATGTTGAGTGACACAAGCCAGACACAAAAGAGCAAATACTGTATGATCTTATGTGAAATAAACAGAATATGCAAATTCATAATGTCAGAAACTACAGGTTACCAGCAGCTGGGTGAGGGAGGGAAATGCGGATATGTCTAATGGGTGCAGAGTTTCTGTTTGGGGCAATGGAAACGTTTTGGCAGTGGATGATGGTGATAGAGGCACAACTTTGTGAATATAATTAACACCAATGAATTGTATATTTGGAAAGGTAAAAAGGGAAATTTTAGGGTGTATGTAAGTTGCCACAAACACAAAATTACCCCGTAGAACTGTACAACACAGAGTGAACCCTAATGTAAACAGTAGATTAAATTAATAGCATAATTATATTTCATCAATTGTAACAAATGTACCACCAATGCAAAATGTTAATAGGAAAAACTGTGTGTTCAGGAGAAGGGTATATGTGAATTCTGTACTTTATTTTCTCCTCTATTTCCAAATTTCAACAAAGCCCCTGGGACACAAGGCACAGCCAGAACAGGGGGCTGCCCCTTCACAGGTCATGCACAGCAGATTTGCAGGAACCCTGGTACTAAACTGTTCGTAGACCACCTGCTTCTGGATTAGGGCTTCCTACGTAGCAGAGCAGCTCCCTCACTGCGATCTATTTAAAGTTAGCTTTCAACACAAAGGTTTGTAAAAAATGAAAGGCAGAAAAATTCTACATAGTCACTTTGATAATCTAGAAAAATAATGTAAAAAATAAAACAGTGTGTAGCAATACAGTAAAACAGAGAAACATGGTCTAGTGTTAATTTTCCCAAGAGGAGCACCTAGCCCTGCCTTTAAGGAAGGATATCCGGTCTTCAGTTATAGCTGACTACATCTCATCGCCATATTTGAAAAGAATACTATTCTACAGGACTAAACCTTAGGTGTACTTGACCAGGAATTTGCCAAAATTTTTAAGGAACTTCCTCTATATTCTTTTGATAGTAAGTTTTTGAGACTTATCAATTTTTTAACTTCATTATTGTAACATTAACTGTGTCTTCTTTGCAACGGATTTTTTATGTATCTTCACACTTCATATTACATCTCTGATCTCAGTCCTAAATCCCTATGTCATAGCTGCGCCCTTCAACTGTAACTTGGGAACGAGGAAGTATTTCATGGGGATGTCCTGCCAGGGAGCTGCCCAAACACCTTCACAGGTGTTAATCAGGAAAGAGCCCTGTGTAGTCATAGGAATCCACACCTTGTTTCTCTCTGTTAAAAAGCTATAAGGAGAAAAGGGATAAGATTTCCTGGAGGTGCTTTCCAAGCATCTTCCCATAACCCTCCTCCAAATATAGAATGTGCTTAATTTGGGACTTGTGGTTAAAATACAATGGAATTGTAACATCATTGAAAACATTGTTCAACAGGACAGTTTTGTCAATCAGCATTTATTAAGCCCTTACCATATGATGACTTCAGGCTCTCTTAAGTGAAAGAAAATAATTGGAAGATCATCCTGACTACCCCCCACCTGTTTATTTAGAAAGGGGGGATACTTATTCCTGAATAACAAGAACTATGCCACTCATTTTAAGCAAGGTCAAATTATAAACACAAATTTCCATTTAAAGAGAAATTAAGAACAGACCTAGGGTTACACTGTGTAAAAATGTATGTGTGAGTATATGTAAATGTATACCTGCATATATTTATAGCAATCGATATTGAATTTGGAGAGATACAGAGCTCAATGTTTATCCATGTTTTTTTCCCTATGAAATATAAGTTATGTTTATTTTTAATCATCATGGAAAGATATTTTAAGTGAGTAGAAAAAGTATAAATATTTTGGTGGACTTCATATGGGATGTTAGGATTTTTTTTTTATTAAAGCCATTTTCTTCATACACTATACAATCCATCCAAAGTGTAACAATCAGTGGGTCTCATTGTAATCACAGAGTTGTATGTTCATCACTCAGTTAATTTTAGAACATTTTCATTGCTCTAAACATAAAAAAGAAAACAAAAAAGAAGAAGACCCTCACCCCATGTACTCCCCTATTATTAACCTTTAGTATTGGTATAGTTTCTTTGTTACAATTAATGAAAAAAATATTACAATATTACTGTTAACTATAGTCAATTTGTATTAATTATATATTTTCCCATATACCATCCTATTATTAATTCCTTATAATAGTGACATACATTTGTTACAGTTCATGAAAGAACATTCTTATATTTGTCTGGTAAATTCAGTCATCCACAGCAGGATTCACTATGTTGTATAGTCCCATGTTTAATCCTATAGCTTTCCTTCTAATGACATACATGACCCTAAACTTCCCTTTTCAACCGCAATTACATGCACAATTCATTGCCGTTAATTGCATTCACAATAATGTGTTCCCATCACCTCTGTCCACATTCATATGTTTACTATGAACCTTCTTGTAAATTCTGCACAAATTGAACATCAGCTCCCCATTCACTACCCTCGTTCTTTTTCCTTTTGTAACCTATATTCTAGATATTAAGCCCATGGGTTTGCTCATTATAATTAGTTCATATTAGTGAGGTCATACAATATTTGTCCTTTTGTGCCTAGCTTATTTTACTCAACATCATGTCCTCAGGGTTCATCCAGTTTGCATGCATCGGGACTTCATTTCTTCTTGCAGCTGAATAATATTCCATCGTATGTATATACTACATTTTGTTTATGGGATGTTAGGATTTAGTGTCAAAAAGTTTTCTCAGATTCTTTCTCTTCCACATCTTCCTGTTTTGTTTTGTTTTGTTTTGTTTTTTAACCTTCCATTGTCACCCACTTTTTAAAGTTTCACTAAATTTTTTAGATAATACATTGACAAGGTTCAAAAATCAACAGATATTTAAAAGAATCCAGAGACATCTCTCTCCATTCTGTCCCCTATCCACCCACTTCCCACCATTCACCCTTCTTCATAACCACTTAGTCCTTAGTCCTTTCAGAAATTTACTCCAGTTATTTAAAAGATATATAGAAATATTTAACTTTTTTAAAATGTCAAAACCTACCGTTTTATTCTGCCAAGTGTGTTTTCCCCTTCTTGTTTTAGTTGTTTTGAACAACTTAGAAAACTTTGTCAAATAAATTTAAGGAGAGAAAAAGCTAAAAAGTATTTTTTATTGGCTTTCAGGAGACGCCAGATATCCATTACTTGGCCAACCACTGCAGTACAACCCTCCTGCTGTTCTGCAGGGACACATTCCAAACCAACAGGTGTGAAAGCTAGCTGTAACCTCCTAGACATTGTTGGTAGAGCAGCACACTTCTGTGGCTGAGTGTGCAGGAGGGACCCCAAGCTCACCTGTTGGAGCCACACAAAGGAGAGCTGTGTGCTTGTGTATAAATGTTAAGTCACTGGCTTCACTGAGAACAGAGCAAGGAAGAAGATGGTGCACTGCAGGACTGAGCAATAATTCACTAGCACTACCCAAAGGTGGGCGGTAGCTGGGAGGTTAATGGGTCCCCTTGCGTATGAAAGCAGGGACAGATCCTAGTGAGGGACGGAAATGCCATTGCCACAGCAGCAAATTCAGAAGCCCTGGGTATGTTGTTTTTCTTTTTATTTTTATTTTTTTCCTGCTGAAATAAACCCAGACCAAGTATGAATAAATGTTAAGTTTTTTAACATTATGAACAAAATTTTCAGCATTATTAACCTTGTTTCTCATCTATTTGTGGGTTTCCAGAGTCAGGCCAGCAACAGGCATGGAAACCGAGGACGGAAACAAGCTAAAAAGGCTGCATCCACTGACCTTGGAGCAGGAGAAGCAGGTGTGTCCCTGAGGGGCAACTGAATTTGATTGTACAGAGTATTTACTAGTTTGACAGTTATTAAAAATACACCACACCACAGGGGGCGGATGTAGCTCAGTGGTTGAGCACCTGCTTCCCATGTATGAGGTCCTGAGTTCAATCCCCGGAACCTCCTAAAAATGTGTGTGTGTATGTATACACTACACTATAGAAATGGTTTTTCCTCTACCTAGAGTCTCGCCAAAAGCTAGAGGAATTTTTTACCATCGAGAACTTCCAGTTCTCAGATACGTTCTTTTAATTCTGTCTTCTGTTCACATGTGAGAATGTAGTAACATATAGGTGGGTTTAGGAAAAGCAAAGGGATAGAAGTAATAGAAGGACAGTTAGAATGAATTCTTTGCCAGACTGAAACTCTTTGCCTCTGAATTCTTCAAGAAAAGTGGCAATCCTCTGCCACCTTTATGGGAGATAGTCTGAATGAACAAATATATTGCCTTTCTATGGTAAAGTGCTTTCAAGTTTATGCTTTAACTTTCTACACACAACAGCCTTGGGGTGGTTAGGATGAGTGTATTTTTACAATGGAAACGTTAAATTCAGAAAACTGTTTGCCTGAGATCACATACCTAGTAGAGAAGCTACTTTCAGTGCTGCAATATGTGTGCAACTGTCAGTGAAGACCATGAAATTGGTAGGTAGTTCTACAGGGTTTCCCTAAGGGTTCATTGAAAATGATCTCAAAGGTGGCCATAACAATTACTATTTCGTAGATTTGAATGGTTTCAGAAAATTCTTTTCATTTCCTATATCATGTTTGAGTCTGCAGTACTTTTTACCACCACCACCACCCCTTTTTTTTTATAGGGATGTATTAATCTTACACCTTTTTCATTCCAGTTGTTGGGAAGGTTTTGGAAATTACTGAACTACCAGATGGAATAACACGCATGGAAGCCGAGAAGCTTTTTGGAGAACTCTTTAAAATTGGCGCTAAAATCCGGTGGCTCCGAGACCCCCAGTCCCAGCCCCAGCTGCGTCGTCACCCCCTCTACTGTGGCAGCGGGGACAACACTGTCAACCCTGAACGTTCTAAACCCAGTGACTTGGCCTCCACATACACTGTCTTAGCCACATTCCCCTCCATTTCAGCTGCACAGAATGCACTGAAGAAACAAATTAACTCAGTTAACAAGTTTAAGCTGAGAACAAGCAAGAAGCACTATGACTTTCACATTTTGGAAAGGGCAAGTTCTCAGTAACAACCACCTTTGGACCCTTTGCCTTTATGATTACCCTGTCCTCTCCCATCTTTGATTGGCTTGGTATTTGGAGCTTCTGTTAACATTATAGAGACTCCTAGGACATGTGGTCATGGCATTATAGCTTTTGAAGAAAGGCCAGTGATCCAGCAGAGGGGTGGGGAATATGCATTTTGCCTCAAATGACTGTAGGAATCCACATCGGAATGATACAGAGTTAGCAGCTTTTTCTGAGGAAATGCTGTTCAAATGCCTCCTAACTTTTATAGTTACTTTGTTTTATATTTCTGAATTCTTGTATCAGATCCAAAGCTCTATTGTACAGCAAATTATTCTTCAAAATGATTATAACCAGTTGCAACCTGTATTTCTTTTTGCAGCCAGCGCACTGTGACCCAACTTAGAATTTGGGGGGAAAAGAATGCAGGAGTGGAATAACCAAGTCAAAACTATATACTGTCTTTTTTGGAGGATGGGGGATGACCAAGAAGAGCCCACAAATAGATTACTCATCCCCTAAAGCTTAAACACAGAAACAATTTCCATAAAATACAGAAATCCCACATAAGGTCCTTTCCTTATTCATTCAGGTGGTATCAACATTAAGTGTCAAGTAAATTATGTTCTTAACACCTCTTAATCAAACCACTTAGATTCAGAATAGGAGTCATTCTAAGCAGGAAAATACTTGCACTTCCTTTTTTTGCAAGAGATCCTCCAGTAACTAAATGCCACTTATTTGCATTCCCCTCCTTGTGGATCCTATTTTAGTCACCTAAGGAATTGCATTTGATGAGTGCTGGAAACTTGTTAAGTGGTTTAAAGTTTGTTTTCATTGTTTGCAGCGGATCACTGGACATCAAAGATTCATTGCACTTGTGGACAAGGAACCTTTTTTTCAATTTCTGTGTAATTTGCAAGGCTGTACAATGTGTGCTGATGCAAGCCTTTTTCAGTTCAAAAGAATAAATGTTTACAAATACAGATTCACTTTGTCTTTTTTTTTTTTTTAAGTAAAAATGCCTTTTTAAAGGAGTTTCTGTTTTGAAGATTTAATAACCTGAATTGAAGATTTCAATTTCAGACTTTCAGATGATAAAAGACAGTAAACCACCTCATTTTACAAATGTCCTAAAAATTAGCCCTTTCTCTTCTGTGGGAGTGATTCATTATGGGTACAATTCATATTATTTTGTACTTTCATGAAGTTAATACCAATCAGTTGTGGATGATTTGGAGAATGAAAACACATCAGACAAAAAGTAGAACATTAGGGGAGTGGATGTAACTCAGTCATTGAGCGCCTGCCTTCCATGTACGAGGTCCTGGGTTCAATCCCTGGTACCTCCTAAAAATAAATAGAACAGTGCTTAAGCAAAGACTGTGTTTTTAGCTTACATATTGAACACCCAATTGTCCAGTTCTACTCAAATGATTTATAGAAGGCTTTCCTTACTTGTTAGCCAAGCAAAGTCAAACTGCTCAGAAATCTAAAAGGTAGGGGTTGCCACCTTCACTTTGCCTAGAGATAGGTTTCCTTCAAGCCCAGACTAGGGTTTTCCTCTTTTTTTTTTTTTTTAAAGATTTCTTTCTTTCTTACCCCCTCTCCCCACCTCTCGTTGTTTTGCACCCGCTGTCTGCTCTCTGTGTTCTTCTGTGTCTGGTTATCTTCTCTTTAGGTGGCACTGGGAACCGATCCTGGGATCTTCCAGAGTGGAGAGAGGCTGCTCAATCTCTTGCACCACCTCAGCTCCCTGGTCTGCTGCATCTCTTCTGTGTCTTTTTGGTCACATCATCTTGCTGCGCCAGCTCTCCATGTGGGCCAGCACTCTGCATGGGCCAGCTCTCCACTCAGGCCAGCTTGCTTTTCACCAGAAGGCCCCAGGAACCGAACCCTGGACCTCCTATATGGTAGACGGGAGCCTAATCACTTAAGCCACATCTGCTTCCCTAGGGGTTTACTTTAAAGTGAAGAGCAACAGGTATCGGACTGGAATAGATGTTCTAGAGCAGAGGTTCTTAACCAGGGGTCCGTGAGCTTGAATTGAAATTCAAAAAAAACATTCTTGTGGGGACATGTTAGTGTGGGTGTGATAAATTTACTAAATAATATGCATTATAATGTGGACTTAGTAAGGGGTCTGTGGTTTTCACCTGACTGGCAAAGGGGTTCGTGGAACAAAAAATGTTAACTCCTGCTCTAGAGCATTTGCAAAGTCCCACTTGGTCCCAGAGAATCCCAGGCCTTACCCACAAGCTGGCACAACCTCATTATGGTACTGTACTTGTGAGATCAAAAGTTGGAGCTGCCTTAGAACCATGTCAGGGGAAGGAGTAAGAATGAGGACTATGATAACCACTCTTCCAAGGCTTGACAGTTTTTTTTTTCCTACAGAAAATCAAAGATGGAGAAGACATTGAACCAGGGCCAGATTACAGCAAGAATTATTCTTCAGTCATTCATGGGAATGGAGATAAGCTGCAATCCCATGGTTTATTTCAGTCAGTTTCTCTGAATATTATCTTTAACTCCTGAGGTTGGAAATCTGGTAAACCTAAGGCATTTTGTTTGTTTTATATTAAAGAAGTTACGCATTTATAGAACAATCATGCAAAAAATACAAGATTGAAATATTTTCAAACTTACAGGACAGTTGCAAAAATAATACAAAACCCTTACAGAGAACTCCAACATACATACCCACATACCCAAATTCACCATTTTAGCATATTGCCACATTTGGCACTTCTATCCATCCATCTAGCCATCCGTTTTCTGAACATTTGAGAATAGGTCATATACATCATGCTCCTTGAATGTTATACTTCCTTGTACATTTCCTAAGAATAAGGATGTTCACTTTTGTAACCACCTAAAGTACAATTAATTCAAGTTCAAAAAAATTTAACATTGATACAAAGCTTACAGTTTATATTCCAATTTTTCCATATATATTGGTAATGTCCTTTTGAGTCTTTTCTCTATTATTAGGTCCCATTCAGATCATGTATTGCATTCATCATTGTCTCTTTAGTTCCTTTTTTTAAATTGTGGAAATATATATAAAATATAAACTTTCCCATCTCAGCTACCCCCAAGCATACCATTCAGTGAGATTAATGGCATTCACAATGTTGTGCTACCCTCGCCACCATCCATTACTAGAACTTTCCCCCCATCACTCCAAACAGAAACCCTACACCCATTATACATTAACACCCCTGTCCTCCACCCCTGGTAACCTCTATTCTAGTTTGTCTTTATAAGTTTACATATTCTAGCTATTTCATATAAGTGGAATCATACAATATCTGTCCCTTTCTGTCTGACTTGTTTCACTCAACATGTTCTCTTAAAGGTTCATCCATGTAGTGGCATGAATAAAACTTCATTCCTTCTTAAAGCTGAGTAATATTCCATTGTATATATAAACCACATTTTATTTATCCATTCATCTGCTGATGGACATTTGGTTTGCTTCCACCTTTTGGCAGTTGTGAATAATGCTGCTATGAACACTGGTGCACAAATTTCTGTCCAAGTCCCTGCTTTCAATTCTTTTGTAAACCCAAATTTTTGCTTTAGACTCTTGGCTTGCCCTGTAGGAGTTGAATACTGCCCAGAAGAGAGGTAAGAAACAAGCTTAAAAAGATCAGAGGCTATTGTGAAGTCTGTCCTTAGTCACGACCACCCATTCCCTGTTCACAAGGGAATACTAATGAAATTGATGACACCCCACACACATTCCCTAGTCTGTATATTGCCCTGTTATTTTTTGATCTTTTGGAATCTTATTTCCACTATGTAAAAATGGTGGGAGGGAGAACCACACATAATAGATATGATTTGGCCCACTTCAGGCCTTTCTAAGGACAGCTTCAGACATCCCAGAGTCCTGGCAGCGATACTTCCTGCGGTGGGCTTTCCCAAAGTACTAGCCGTATTTAGGGGCAGATGTTACTCTTGCCAATAAAATGGGATATTCTTTCTTATGCCAATATTATCATTCCTTTAGCTATGGTAAAACTCCATAACTTTCTGTCCATTTCTATATATATTAGAAAACTTAGAATATGGTGTATGGTTTTTAAGCCCTTGGTCCATGAAGAACATAGATATATTGGGTATGTTTGTGAATCTAGAGCACAAAGTATGTTTGCCATGGTGCCAAAGGCAATTGAAAATTATTAGCTTGGCATCTGAACTAACAACAAAATAGAGACCTGAACCCTCTTCCTAAGTAAGGAAAATGTTTTCTTTATCCCACCAGATAAGGACCTGTGACCTGTGAATAGTTTCCACACTGGTCTCTAGTAGAACCAACAGTTCCTGAGTGGGAGGAGGCAAGCCAGCTACCTTGAGAAGCAGCTGGGAGTTGGACATTCCGCATGTCCTAGTCTACAACAGAAAAAAATGCAAGTACAAAGGCGGCAGAGGCCAGCCACAGGGCCTTATGACAGGGCCAGAACCCCACATTGACAGATAATAGGATGTGGTATCTGTAGTCTTCAAAGTCAGAGGAGATAGATTTCACCTTTTACTAGTGCCCAGTGCGGTGCTAGCGTGGAGGTGCTCTATACATGGTCACATCATTCAAAGTTGGACCATGTTGACTGGAATTCTAGAAGCCTTTATGGGCTGGTGCTACAAGAAAAGCCAAGGCTCCTGTGTGTACACTCAGCCCATGGACATTCCTCAGCCTAAAAAAGAAGTGGATATGTCTTCTCTTTAATCTGCCCTCACGCACACATATGCTTAGCCCGCATATTGCATATTTGTGAATTCTTTAGTGTCTTCACTTGGATTCATTTCAGTCTGATTTCACCAGCATAGAAATTCGGGGGTGGGGTATGTTAAAGAAAAAACAATACATGAAGCTGGGTAGTAAAATAGGGAATCAATAGATCTGGAACCTGGCAAAAAGTCCACATGGATACCGATACCCCCAAGAATCCCATCCGGAACAAGATTTCCTCCGGAAGCCAGGAGAAGCCCCAGATATTCTCCAGGGATATTATCATTGGACCTTCCTGGGGGATTGATGGGTGGGATAATCAATCAAAACATCAAACAGCTGGGACGACTCCTGTGCCATTAGCAAGGGGGCAGAATAATTAGTGGTTCAAAAGGCAAGCGCAGGCTTACACAGTATGGCCAGCGACATTAGCTAGCGCTCACTCTACTCTGTAACGGGGAAGCAGCGAACTACAAGAGACTGAACTGTATCTGCCTCTTATTTCCAACAGACTCACATTTCAACTTTCGCTCACAAAAAAAGCCGGGGAAAATTTGTTAATCCTTTTTTAAAAAAAAGTTAATATAAAATTATAGCAAAAAAAAAAAAAAGGGAACCTGAACTTTAGTAACACAGCTGGAACAATCCACAGCGGCGGGAGAAAAGATTTAATTTAGTTGATTTTCTGTGGTTGTTGGTTGTTCCCTAGTCTCACGGTGATGGAAGCTGCACATTTTTTTGAAGGGACCGAGAAGCTGCTGGAGGTTTGGTTCTCCCAGCAGCAGCCCGACGCAAAACAAGGATCTGGGGATCTCCACACCATCCCAAGATCTGAGTGAGACATACTTTTGAAGGATGTGCAATGTTCAATCATAAGTGTGACAAAAACTGACAAACAGGAAGCTTATGTACTCAGTGAGAGTAGCATGTTTGTCTCCAAGAGATGTTTCATTTTGAAGACATGTGGTACCACCCTCTTACTGAAAGCTCTGGTTCCCCTGTTGAAGCTTGCTAGGGATTACAGTGGGTTTGACTCAATTCAAAGCTTCTTTTATTCTCGTAAGAATTTCATGAAGCCTTCTCACCGGAATTTCCAGGAAGAAACAGAGTTTCTTAATGCAGTTTTCCCAAATGGAGCAGCATATTGTATGGGACGGATGAATTCTCACTGTTGGTACTTGTATACTCTGGATTTCCCAGAGAGTCGTGTAATCAGTCAGGCAGATCAAACCCTGGAAATTCTGATGAGTGAGCTTGACCCAGCAGTTATGGACCAGTTCTACATGAAAGATGGTGTTACTGCAAAGGATGTCATTCGTGAGAGTGGAATTCGTGACCTGATACCAGGTTCTGTCATTGATGCCACACTGTTCAATCTTTGTGGGTATTCAATGAATGGAATGAAATCGGATGGAACTTATTGGACTATTCACTTCACTCCAGAACCAGAATTTTCTTATGTTAGCTTTGAAACAAACTTAAGTCTGACCTCCTATGATGACCTGATCAGGAAAGTTGTGGAATTCTTCAAGCCAGGAAAATTTGTGACCACCTTGTTTGTAAATCAGGGTTCTAAATGTCGCACAGTGCTTTCTTCACCCCAGAAAATAGAAGGTTTCAAACGTCTTGATTGCCAGAGTGCTATGTTCAATGATTACAACTTTGTTTTTACCAGCTTTGCTAAGAATCAGCAACAACAGCGGAGTTGATTAAAAAAAACGAAGAAAAAACGAAAAAAGAGAACACACATAGAAGAAGGTGGTGGCTACTTACTAGATATTGATACCGGGGCCATGCTTTCCATAACCATCACCTTGTAGTTGCAGAAAGCCCTAGTTGTAATCATAGTGTAATCACTTTGAATTGTTGTATGCATTATTATATCAAGGAATTAGATATCTTGCATGAATGCTCTCTTCTGTGTTTAGGTATTCTATGCCACTCTTGCTGTGAAACTGAAGTGCATGTAGAAAAAACCTTTTACTGTATGAAACTTTACAACACTTGTGAAAACAATTCAATTTGGTGTATGCATAGTATATTTCTCCAGGTATCATCCAAAATTCCCCACAGATAAGGCTTTCGTCCTCATTAGGTGTTGGCCTCAGCCAAACCATTTGGGACTGTTCTATTAAATTGCTGCCTGAATTTTACATCCAGTTACCTCCAGTTTCTAGAACATATTCTCTACTAATGTTATTGAAACCAATTTCTACTTCATACAGATGTTTTAAAGTTTTTTTTTCCACGAGTCAAGTTCTATTAAGAAAATGACTGCAGTTATTCATTTTGTGAATTATTTTAACATTGCTCCCTCCATTTGTAATCCTCACCATGGAGTTCCTTCCTCTCAACCCCCCAAATAAAGCAATACTCTTATACTGTGGGTTTATACTAATCTCATACCCAAGAGGGGGAAAGGGAGTGGACCCTAGTCCCAATTTTCCTTTAAGGTCAAGTGAATTTGGTCTCCTTTTTTATTGGTAGATTGGTGACAAAAATAGAGTGCTGTAGCTTGAGAATAGGGTGCGTGGGCAGAACTATATGGAAATCTTAAACCATGCCGTGCTCCCTAGTAAGTCAGTAAATGAGATTAGCTTATCATGAGCACCATGCCTTTACTAACGTGCTAAGTAGTATAAATGGTGTTTATCACAAAATTTATTAGGGAGATATAGATTAAAGGTACTGGATTCAGTCAAGTCAGCTTGGGTCATTCACTTCAACTTTTACTTTAGCAGCCATTTCCACTAATTTCCATTAATAATACACTGAAAGCTTTGGTTCCAAGCAGAATCAATGTCTTTGCTAACCTATCCTGAGACTTAAAGTACTGTGACTTAGTGATTTGTGATGCATGTGATAGTGTTCTGACTTCATCTGTTTCCTTTCACCATGATTTGATAGGATAAATGAAGTGACTGCTCAGAGTGAGAGCTATCCAGGTTATTCAGGTGTCACAGTGAAGCAGAATGCTATTCATAAAACATAACATGAAATTCCAAAATAGTCACTTAATGGGAAATGACAAGAAATATATCCTGTCAGGAGTAGGCATCTTTTAGCTATATTTGCGTATTCTGGGATTTAAGCAGCTGAGAGAAGAGTGAAACTAATTAAATTTTGTATTTATTCTTGTCCTCAATATTTTTTATTCTTTCTGGATTGGTACCGTGATGTTTTTGTTCCTTCCGTAGTGATACATGAAACACCTTTTTTTAGTGTTTCTAAACAATCTATTTGGTTTGAAATCAAGTGGTTAGAACACTGTTTTGACTTATTTTAAGCACGTTGTTGAAAGTTTCATTGAAGAAGCGTTCAATCAATGTGTAATCAGTTGTGATTCTGTAAGTAGCATAGCACCTAATGTTTGGTGCTCTGGTTTTTTGAGGACCAATACGCAAAGTGGATTTTGTTCTTGAACAGTATCCCAGCAGATTTGATGACATTTATTGGCTTGAGGTCTGTTTTTTGTTTGTTTGTTTGTTTTTTTCATTTTTTTTTTTTTTAAGTAGAATTCTACTTAATATTGATAAAGTGCACAAATGTGTATGGGAAAAAGCCTAGGAAAATGAAAACTGTAGATTGGATAGTAATCTAAATCTTAGTGTGATAGAGGAGGGGAAGTTTTGGTGCCATAAATTCTCTCTTCATGGTGTTGAAATCACTTAAATGTATTTCTGTACCACAATTTATGCTTCGATAAAAGTTTGCTTAATTCATTGTAAAAAAAAAAATAATAAAAAAGGCAAGCGCAAAGGCCGAACCTCTCTGGGCTTCTGCGCCCTGCTCTCGCCATGCACCGCCCCCCACCCTCCCCCGCATGGATCAACACACAAGTAAAACCTGGGCATTTATAATCTATAAGGGGAAATTGTAGTCTGTAAATCAGCCCTCTTTATCACTCTTCAGCCCCTTAACCTTCCTCTCTACTTGGGACCCATGATCTGCTATTTTCTACCATTTCTCCTCTCACCATTCCTTAATAAATTCCTGGGCTAACTAACCTGATGTGCTCTTGAAATTCATTTCTGCAGCATAGTCAAGAAACTAGACAAAATCCGGTAACATTCGGCACTGCCACCCAGGAGGTTATTGGTGAGTGAAACTATAGCCTACAGCCTGTTTAATGCCTTCTTTTGGTTATCCATTTTAAACAGGTTCGCCTACCAGCCCCTACGGGACCTAATCCTGGGAGAGAAGAGGCCGGGACGCCGCAACTCTCAGCATCTGTGTTGCACACCTGGCTTGTGAGATCTGACCCTGGCTGGGAGGTCAGGGGCACAGGGCAGGGGCCCAAAGCAGGGTTCTGCCAAGACAGAGTGTCCAACGTCCGGTCGTCGTCGTTGTCCCCCGTGTACACACACACACCACACCCCAACACACCCCCAGCCAAACACCAGACACTGCAAAGCTGCTTTTTCAGCATTGGACCTGGCTACAATTGCCGTCTCCAGCCCTCACCCCTTGGTGGCAATGACAGCAATGACTCAGAGCCAGGAGCTTGCACCTCTCAGTGGGTCCATTCCTGTCGACCACACCCGGCTACCTGGTCTGGGATGGGGTGGGAAGGTGGCTGGCAGGGCCAAAGATGGATGCCCTGGGAGTTCCCTTCCCCAGGGTGGTCACAGGCCAGGGCTCCTTTCATAATTAACCTTTACCCACGTTTTACCTTCCTACTTCCTACTACTGAATTTTTCATTACAGGTTTGTGTTAAAATGCTTTGAAATGTCTTAAAAACTGTAAAGCTGAAAATGCTTTTGCTAGTGAGGAAGTTATTGCCTCAGGGCCCAAAGGCCTGTTAGTTAGAACAATTGATCTCTAATCATTTAATGGCCTTTTGATGGCTGGTATAACTGAGAAGCTCCCAGTTTCTAGGACGACTATTTCAGACCTCTGTAAGAATAGGAAGAAGCTTTTTGCCCCTTCTCCAAGAAGGAGCAATATTCTGCTTGGCAGCTTCAGTCCAAAATCTATTCGACCCCGAGATCTATTCGGAATGTCTCCCGAGTCCAGAACAGCCTCTGAAATGCCCAGCAGCAGGGTCTCTGTGATTCCTAGGATGGCGGGAACCAGATAAGTAACTCTGAATGTCCCACAAGACTTGAAAACTTGGTGCTTTGATTCAGAGAGCAAACAAACTTCCCATGAGACTTAGGAGTTTTAGTTTAGGTAACAGTGCAGTCAGTCTTGGACCCTGGAATGTCGGGAGTACCAAGAACCAGAGCAGTAAACTCTGAATGGCTCCCAAGAAATTCCTTGGGCCCTTCCATTTAGAGGGCAGCCAAACGTCCCCTGAAACTCAGATCAGGCATTTGGGTTTGGGCAACTGCTCTCGTCTCCCACTGATAAGGAAAGTGCCGGGACCCTAATACCCCCTTCGGCAGAAACCCACAGCTTTAGGAAAATAAACTCCCCTTGGTCCCTGGTCCCTCTCTTCTCTCCTTCCTCCCCCTTTTCTCCATGGAATCCAAGTCAGGAAGATAAGCACTCCAGGCTGCCCCTTTGAATTGAAATTTACAACTCTGAACAGATAATGACTCTTTTCCTCCCTAATGGCCTTCTGCTTTTAGAAAGATAAGCTAACCTTTCTTCTCTGCCTTTGTAACCCTGCCTGCCCGCTTGCTCAGGAATTTGCCTGCTTAAGAGTACCTATATAAACTTATGAAAATTGGAAAACAGGGCTTAGATTTTTTTGGAGACTTGACTCTCCTCTGTGCCTGCGCATAATAAAACTTTGATCCTCCTTACTCCCAAGAGTGCCGTTTGGGTTACTTTCTGCTGGCCGCAACATTTGGTTCCCTGACAGGGAAAGACCCAATGGAACAGGCCCGTTGTGCCTCTGGCCTGGGGCTGACAAGCGCGGCCAACCGCAGTCCCCGCAGGCCACGTCCCTACACCCCAGCCTGACTCAGTGGGAAGGCGGACTGAACAGTGCCAGAAGACTCGGAAAGGTAAGGCCCCGGGTGCCAAGCCCTCAGTCAGGCCCCTCTGGACAGAAGAGGAGACTGATCACTTCCTGAAATCTCAAGTACCAAGATTCCAGAATAGGGCAATCCCTGTGGGAGGGACTGCATAACCTCTTGAGTGACTGCATGAGTGAGTGAGGACGGCAGAGGCTTGCATCTGCCGTACCAGTCTGTGACTCCAAAGTGTTATGCTACAGAGCCCGTTTGGGCCCTAACCTGTTTTCTGCAGCTACGTCATATGGCATAACGGCCACCCCGAAATTTACCCAAGCACCTTAGCTAAGACGAGCCTAACTAAGTTCTTGCGAGAGACGCAGACAGGCAGGCATCTGAGTGGCCTTGAAAGAGGCAACCCCTTCCCTTGTCTGTCTTGTGCCACCAATGCAGGGTATGGGCTCATCACAGTCAAAACCTACTGTCTTAAACTGCATGCTCAAGAATTTCAAGAAGGGTTTTTCTGGAGATTATGGCATCCAGATGAACCCTGGCACCTTCTGAACCTTACGTGAAGTAGAGTGGCCCACTTTTAATGTTGACTGGCCCTTGGAAGGGACCCTGGATATAGCCAGGGTCCGTGCAGTGTGGCTGGTGATCACAGGAACTCCTGGCCACCCCAATCAGTTTTCCTACATCGACTCTTAGTTGGAGATAGCCCAGACTCTGCCCCCTTGGGTTCGATTGTGCGTTGGAAAAAAGGGACAGAGCGGGGTCTTGGTTGCACAGGGAATGGGGCTCCGGAAGCCAGTCATTCATCAAGGGTCCTTGGAGGAGGACCCACCACCACCACGACTACCATACGCTCTGGCCGCTTTAGCCTCTCCTCCTAGCTCGGGAGTGCAGACAGATCTCCCAGCAACACTCTACCTTCGGTCCCTCTGGGGACATTGACCCCCTCTGAGGAAAGCCCTGCAACTCCACTAGCAAGGAGACTGCAGTCGGCACAACCCGTGTTACAGATGCCCCTCCGTGAAACACAGGGTTCAGCCCAGATCGGCGAGAATGGGACCATCCAACCCGGGAAGCCTGTATTATACTACCAGCCCTTCACAACTACAGACCTCTTAAACTGGAAGCACCACACCCCCTCCTACTTGGAAAAGCCCCAGGGCCTTATTGATCTCATGGAATCCATTTTCCAAACCCATCGTCCTACTTGGGATGATTGCCGCCAACTCCTCCTGACTTTAATACGGAGGAGAGACGACGAATTCTGACGAAAACCCAAACGTGGCTGCAGGAGCAGGCCCCGACTGGCATCTTAAACCCGGAAGATTGGGCATGAGAAGCGGCACCAGAAGCCCAACGGAATTGGGATGTCAACACTGAACAGGGACTGGCTGCACTCCAGCATTATCGGGAAGCCCTCCTCCAAGGGGTCTTAGAGGGGGCAAAATGACCCACAAACATGACAAAGATGACTTTAGTTACTCAAAAGCCCCACGAATCTCCAGGAGATTTCTATGAACGGCTTTGCAAGGCCTTCAGAATCTACACTCCTTTTGACCCAGAAGCTCCAGAAAACCAGAGGATGGTGAATGCCACCTTTGTTGCACAGGCAGCAATGGACATTAAAAGAAAGCTCCAAAAATTAGAAGGGTTCACGGGCATGAACATCTCTCAACTACTGGCAACAAAGTATTAGTCAGTCAAGACGAAGCCGCCGAACAAGAAGCCAAGAAGCGAATAAAACATCAAGCCTCCCTACTGGCAGCAGCCTTAGGAAATCCTGACCCCACCAGAAGAGAAGGACCACCTCAAAAAGGAGGGACTAGCGCCAGAAGGGTGCCTCTGGCCAGAGACCAATGTGCCTACTGCAAAGAAAGTAGACACTGGAAAAATGAGTACCCCCAAAAGACTCAGGCATATAGAGGGAATATCCCTAAAGGGAAATACCGACCTGAGCCCCAAGACCATCTGCTCGGGCTGGCAGGACTCAACCCTGAATAGGGGTGATCGGGCTCACTAGAAGTTGGCCCCCACGAGCCCATGGCCAAAATACAAGTTGGGGGCCAGTCAAGCCAATGGCCTTTTTGCCAGTCAAGAACTTGCCAGCTCAGTGGCCACGAAGTGACTCATGAATTTCTGTACCTGCCTGAATGTCCAGTTCCCCTGCTTGGTAGGGACCTCTTAACCAAACTGGGAGCCAAGACTACCATCAAACCTGAAGGGCCAGCAAGCTTAAACCTCAGGACCAACCTCACTCTCCTCATCACCCTGCCCCAAAGCGAAGAATGGAGACTTCATGCGGAAGAAAGTTCAGATCAGAATCCGGAAAAACTGCTGGAACTTTTCCCCCAGGTTTGGGCAGAAAAAAACCCACCAGGAATGGCACGGAACCATGCACCCATCATCATCAACCTGAAGCCTGGAGCGATCCCGGTCCGGCAGAGGCAGTATCCTGATCCCCCGCGAAGCGCAGTTGGGCATAGCCAAACATATAGATCGCTTGAAGAGAGAGGGGATTCTAATCGAATGCCAGTCACCTTGGAACACCCCATTATTGCCAGTAAAAAAGCCAGATGGAACCGGATATCGACCAGTGCAGGATTTA
Source organism: Cabassous unicinctus (assembly GCA_029593785.1). Taxonomy (NCBI): domain Eukaryota; kingdom Metazoa; phylum Chordata; class Mammalia; order Cingulata; family Chlamyphoridae; genus Cabassous; species Cabassous unicinctus. The sequence continues at coordinate 36,929 of JAQZBX010014177.1, forward strand.
CGAGCCATTAATAACGCCACTCTCACCTTACATCAGGTTGTTCCCAACCCATACACTTTGTTAGGACAGCTGCTGCCTGAAGCCACCTGGTTCACTTGCCTGGACCTGAAAAATGCCTTCTACTGCCTGCAGCTGCCCCGCCCCGAGCCAGCCTCTGTTTGCCTTTGAATGGGAAGATCCCAAAACCCGACAGAAAATTCAGCTAACCTGGACCTGGCTCCTGCAGGGCTTCAAAAACTCCCCTACCCTTTTTGGGGAAGCCTTGCCAGCAGATTTGGCCACCTACCCCCGGGAAGACTGCAGGTGTGCTCTCTTACAATATGTAGATGACCACCTACTTGCCAGTGAAACGGAAGAGGACTGCTGGAGAGGGACCCAGACTCTCCTACAACTTCTAACACAGACTGGGTAAAAAGTTTCTTGGAGAAAGGCCCAGATCTGTAAACAGCAGGTCAAGTACCTGGGGTTCAGCATCACACAAGAGCACCGGACACTCAGACCCGAACGAAAGAAAGTGATCTGCACCATCCCTACCCCCACCACAAAAAGAAAGCTTCGCGAGTTCCTCCGGGCTGCAGGGTTCTGCCGCATCTGGATACCCAGGTTTGCAGCCATGGCCAAGCCCCTTTACGAAGTTTTGGCGGGTCCTGAAAAAGAGCCTCTTGCCTGGGGAGAAACTCAACAGGGGGCTTTTCAAAACATCAAAAGACAACTTGGCCAAGCCCCTGCCTTGGGGCTCCCAGAGTAACTCAAAACTTTAACCTGTTCCTGCATGAAAAGAACAAAGTAGCATTGGGGGTTCTCACACAAACATTCGGCCCCTGGCAAAGACCTATTGCTTACCTCTCCAAGCAGCTGGACTCCGTGACTGCAGGGTGGCCGCCCTGCCTAAACGCCTTGGCAGCAACTGTGACCCTTGTCAAAAAAGCTGACATATTAACTCTTGGACAGGCAATTCACGTTATGGTGCCACACACAGTCACTGCCCTAATGAACTCACATGGGCATCGGTGGATATCGAATCCTCGGCTCTCACATTACCAAGGTTTACTCTGTGAAAACCCCAGAGTGACAATAGAAACAATGCACAGTCTAAACCCTGCCACCTTTTTGCCAGATGAAGAAGGGGTTCCTGAACATGACTGTGTCGAAGTGACGGAAGAAGTTTACGCCAGTCGCCCCGACCTCCAAGACAAACTGCTCCCTTCCCCAGATCAGACACTATTTACAGATGGGAGCAGTCTTGTTAAAAACGGGGGAAAGCTTGCTGGATATACAGTCACCACTACCGAACGGGTGGTGGAAGCAGTGTCTCTACCACGGGGATGGTCTGCGCAACGGGCAGAACTCTGGGCGCTGGTCCGAGCCCTGCAGCTAGCCACCGGGCAAGCAGTAAACATTTACACTGACTCTAAGTACGTATTTGCTACCATTCATATCCACGGGGCAATTTATAAAGAGTTCTCCTAACCTCAGAGGGAAAGGAAATCAAAAACAAAGAAGAAATCCTCCAACTGTTACAAGCAATCTGAAAACCAGACAAAGTCGCCATCATCCACTGCCGGGGACATCAGAAAGGAATGGATATGGTCGCTCAAGGAAACAGGCTAGCCAACAAAACAGCCGACAAGCAGCTGAAGGAACCCACGGAATACGAGTCCCGGAATTAACACCACAGCTGTCCCTCTTAGGATAAGAGATTGATCAACTAAGCTGTACCCGGGAAGAACAAGAGTGGGATAAAAAAAGAAGGGGGAAGCCGAACCCCCGAAGGAACTTGGCTGCTCCCGGATGACCGGATTTTTGTACCAAAAGGAGCCGCTCATGCCCTCATCCAGTGATACCACCAACTCACCCACCTAGGAAAAACTGCACTAGAAGTCTTGCTCAGGAGATACTACTACATAGCCCGGCTAACTTCTCTCTGTGCCACCATCAGAAGCCAGTGCCAAGTTTGTGCCAAAAACAACCCCTTGCAGGGCCCCTGTACTCC
>JAQZBX010014178.1:0-38919 GCA_029593785.1 Cabassous unicinctus
GAAGTCACAGGGGAAATCATTGATAATATTCCTTTTCACAGTTCAGATAGAAACATCTCAGGTTAACTCTCTTGTGTAATATTTCCCTCCTGATTTAGAATTTAATGTTAACTTCTGGCATTTATAATCTGACCAAAATGTTATTGGTAGCAGCTTGTCTCAAATTTCTTTTCTCCAGAATCAAATTAGTAACTAAAATTTTTTAATGTAGCTAATTGCAACAATTGCTTAAAAAGACAAGCAGTAGATGTCTCTGGATCTTAAGGATCCCTGAAGTAACAGAAATAAGTGAGAGAAGCCTTGGTATCATCTCTCTAACACCATAATTTGCAACACAGAGGGACTGAGGTCCTTAGAAGTTAAAGTGAGAAAACATTAGCGCTGGAACTGAGGTATTCCACATTGTGGGCTGTATCTCCTCTAGTTATCCCTTATATCTAGTACCCTCTGAGCAAATGGTTTTATGACATTGAATTAAAATATCTTTGAATGATGAATGTGATAATTCACCATATACCTGAAAACAATATGCTAAGAGAAAGAAACCAGACACAAAAGGCCACATATTGTATGATCCCATTCAATGACCTGTCCAGAACAGGTGACTCCATAGAGTCAGAAAGCATAGACTAGTGGTTGTCAAGGAACTGGGTGGGGGAAAAGGGAAGGTGGGAATTGAGACTAACTGCTAACAGGTAACAGATTTTCTTTTTGGAAGATGGAAATATTCTGGATTTAGATAGTGTTGGCTGAATAGCATAGCAAATAAACTAAAAACTACTAAAATGTACACTTTAAAATGGTGAATTTTATCATATATGAAGTGTATCACATCAAAAAATACTATAAAAATTCACCATATAAAATTTTATTTTAGAAAGCTATAAATGGATTGATGTGTTTGTTGTGTGTTTATCGAACTCATCCAAGATACATTTTCTAGCCTTTGCCACATGCTTCAACTAGGTTTTTGTTTACTTGTTTACATAGTTGATTAAGGGGAAGAGAAAGTTGATTAGACATATTTTTTAATTTACAACACAGCTCTATTGCTATTCCTCCCCTCTCTCCTCATCAATCATGGGAGAACTGTTACTGACGACAGTGTGGCTGGATGTCTGTAATGTCCAGAATGCCATGATTTTCTTAAAATTAACTTTATGAGCCATTAGAACAGGATTGTGCAGGAAATGGATATACTATCCTCGTAACTAACACATATAACTGTTCATTTTGAAAGTGTTTCTTTTATAGGTCTCATATTCTGCTAAGCAATAAAGTTTAGTTTGTTTTAAGACAGAAAGGAACAAAAATCAACCAACACTTCCATTAAAGGCCTCGTGATAACCTGCAACACTTTTTTCCAAGCAATGACATATCAGTTCACCTTTTGCTTCTATCCATCTGCATTTTTTATTTCTAAAAGCTTTACCCAATAGAAGAAAAATGTGTTTGGAACCAACTATTTGTTGCCTACAAGAACCACATTTTAAATATAAATACACAAATAAATTGAAAGTAAAAGAATGGAAAAAGATATACCACATTAAAACTAGTCAAAAGAAGGCTGGGGTGGCTATATTAATATCAGACAACATAGATATTAGAGAAAATAATACCACCAAGGATAAAGAAAGTAATACTGTAATGACAAAGAGGTTAATATATCAAGAGGACACATTAATCCTAAACATTCATGCGTCTGATAACAAAGTTTCAAAATATGCAAAGCAAAGAATGATAAGACAGCAAGGAGAAATAGACAAATCTGTACTTACAGTCAGAAATTTCAATAGCCCCCTGTCAATAAATGATAGAACAAATAGGTAGAAAATCTTCAGTAAGGATATAGAAGTGTGGGCATCGTTAGTTAAATTAACCTACTTGATATTTATAGATACCTACCAACAGCAAAATACACCTTCTTCTCAAGTGCACACAGAACATTTACCAGGGTAGACTATATTCTATGATATAAAACAAGTCTCAATAAATGTAAAGTGACTCAAGTCATACAAAGTATGTTCTCTGACCACAATAGAATTAAATTAGAACCAATAATAGGGATATGGCTGAAAAATCCCCAAGTGTTTGGAAACTAAATTTTGCAGTTCCTTAACACACAGGTTAAAGAAGAAACCAAAAGGGAAATTAGAAAGTATTTTGAACTGAATAAAAATGAAAACACATATCAAAATTTGTGGGATGTCATTAAAATAGCGCTTGGGGGAATTTTATAGTACTAAGTGCCTATATTAGAAAGGAAGAATGATCTCAGCTTCCACCTTAAGAAACAAGAAAAAGAACAAAGCAGAAATACTGAAATAAGAAAGATCAGCCCAGAAATCAATTAAATATAAAACTGAAAAAAAAAATAGAGAAAAATCAATGAAACCAAAAGCTGTTTCTTTAAGAAAAATCAATAAAATTGATAAATCCAATATCAGGAATGAGAGAAGTGACATCACTACAGATTCTATAGATATTAAAAGGCTAATAAGGGAATATCATGAACAATCTAATGCCAACAAATTAGACAACTTAAATTAAATGGACAAATTCCTTGAAAGAAACAAACTACCAAAGCTCAATCAAGCAAAAAATAGATAACTTGAAAAAGCCCTGTATCTACTAAAGAAATTGACTTTATAGTTAAAAACTTTCTTACAAAGAAACCCCCATGTTTAGATGGCTTCACTATTGAATTCTACAAATGTTTAAGGAAGAAATAGTACCAATTCTACACAAAGTCATCCATAAAATTGAAGAGGAAGGAATACTTTCTAAATCATTCAATGAGGCTAGCAATACTCTGATACTAAACTGGACAAAGACATTACAAGAACAGAAAACTATAGAACATTTTCTTTTATAAACATAAATGCAAAAATTCTAAACAAAATATTAGCAATTCAAACCCAACAATATATACAAGTGTACAATACATCTTGTCTAAGACACTATTAAGAGAGCAAAAATACAAGCCACAGACTGGGAGAAAATGTTTACTATGCATATATTTGATAACAGACTTGAATCCAGAATGTATAAAAAAAACTTCAAAACTCAATAATAAGAAAACAACCCAATTTTTAAAATGTGCAGAATATTTTAAAAGATACCTTACCAAAAAGATCTATTGATGGCAAATAAGAACATGAAAAGATGTTTCACATCATTAATCATTAGGGAAATGTAAATTACAATGACACACTGTTAGAATAGCTAAAATTGAAAAGACTGACCATACCAAGTGTTGGTGAGGCTGTGGAGGAACTGTAACTTTCATATACTGCTGGTGGAAGCATAACATGGTACAACCACTTTGGAAAATGTTGGTATTTTCTTATAAATCACACATACCCTCACCTTATATGATATGATCGTTCCACCCCTTAGTATTTATCCAAAAGAAAAGAAAGTACATGTCAATTCTAAAACTTATACATGAATGTTCACAGCAGCTTTATTTATAACAAACCAAATGTCCATTATCTTGTGAATGGAAAAACAAATTATGTTATAGCCTTATAATGGAACACTATTCAGGGAGAAAAACGAATGAAATATTGATAAAAAACAATAGCATGGATGATTCTTAAAATAAATATGCTGCATGAAAAAGCCTGATGAACATAGAGTACATAGAGTATGATTCCATTTAAATGAAATTCTAGAAAGTGAAAGGTAATCTATAGTGACTGAGAGCAAATCAGTTGTTCCTTGGGAATGGGGAAAGGGTAAGTAAGGACAGAGGGAAAGATGGCAAAGGGGAATTGAGGAAACTTTGGGGAATGATAGGTGTGTTCACTATACTGATTGTAGTAATGGCTTCATAAGTATGTATGCAGGTATGTATATGTCAAATCTATCAAATTTTATATTTTAAATATGTATAGTTTATTATATGTCACTTATACCTCACTTCCAGGTTACTATTGTTCTCATTTCATAGATGAGGAAACCTAAGTTTACAGACCTTAAGGATAAAAATAACTTCCTGAAAGGATTGGGAAAATTAAATGTGAAACTATGAAGAGTATGGAGATAATAGGTACTCAATAAAAGGTACCCTTTGAAAAACTATAAAATGTTTATGTATGTGTGTGTGTGTATAAAGCCAGTGTGTTTAGTATTTGGAAGAGAGTGAAAACTTCAAAAAGAACCTATTCTCAGCAGAAACTAACCCCAGCTGAGAAGTGAAAGCTGTTGCAGGAAAATCGGAATTTTAAAGTTCTGTTTTACAAGTGAGAACTTTCCAACATGTTAGGACATTTGTAGACTTTGTGTTGGACATGGAAATGTTCTCAGTTTTTGGAGACATCCAGGTGACTGATGGAGCCCTTTTTAGAACCCAAAGTGCCTTGCTTTCAGACATGATCTTAGATAAGCAAGTCTCATTAGAAAGAGAGATAAATTAGGAGATAATTTTTCATATGACAGGCAGGATTGTTGGCTTTGCTAACAGAACTTGGGTGACAGTTCTTTCTAAGAATGGTTGCCCCTTAGAGTCACATTTTCAGAAGTTCCCTTTGCATTCACCATTTAAGGACCACATTTGTTGCATATATTAAGTCTTTATAAATCATGCTCCAAAATCAACACTTGGAGGCTTAAATGGTGCTAATGGAGAGAGAGGTAGTTCCATGCGTGTGGCAGTAAGTAGGATTCAGGGCAGAAGCTAAGGAACTCACAGCACCACGCAGGGACTTCTAGCCACTGGCACATCACGGCCCACTAACTGGCTCTCAGTAAATCACTTCCTTGCCTACAAATTTTGTACCCATCAGATGCATTGATGGGGGTAATTTTTGTGACCAGCCACAAATAACAGGTTTCTTAGAGTTTTAGATTTGAACCAAGAGTTGAACTTTTGCAAATGTGACTGAGGCCTGCCCAGCTTTATGTCAAACCTGGGCCCAATTTCAGGTACAAAACAGAAGGCAAGTCTGGCTGGAAAGTTTTGTTTTGCTATTGCATTTTATTGTCACTATTTTTCACAGTTTGTCTCATGCCACCTTGTTACTTTAATTCCCACACCTTGGAGGGAAAAATGTGTAATATTTGAATATTTATGTTACAGATACTTAACATTATGTTTCTGCATAGGTGTTGCCAAGAGAGTCAAACCAACCTTTATTTATAGAGGGTAGAAAATATAAATCTGTCTAAAATCGTTCATGAAGTGAAGGTCTTAATATTTGCAGAGTTGATTTTGGTTCCTACCCTTGGCGAGCCTTAGAGAAGCGTTGTCAATACAAGGTGTCATTGTTTTAGGTTTCCTATCCATGACTTGCTTTTTTCCCCAATTGCCCTCTCTTTTGGCAATGTCTCCTCACATTCTGTCCTACATTTGGCCCTGAGTCAGTTGAAAGCTTTGCAAGTTGATTTTCCATTCCCATCTGAATTTTAGCTTAACTGTGGAACTGTTTTCCATGTGTTTTAAATCATTTGTCCATGTGTTATGAGCTTATAGGGACAATATGGTTCCCCCAAGCTGCCTGCATTGTATAAGCAGAAACTGGCAAGGTGGCCAGTGGGGAAAAGATTTTCAGACAGATGCCCCCTACACTTATTTCTGTTGGTGATACACCACCCCCATCTTCCAACTGGAGTAAAACAATTTACAAATGCATGAAGTTTCCTAACACATATAGAGTTCTCTGGCATGAGCTGCTTTTTCTAGGAGTATAATTTTCCTTCAAGAGAGATTTCTCTGGGAACTGTGACTGGTGTGACAGGGTTCAGAGACTCACTCTGAGACTATGGTCAGGCTAGGAAAATAATAAAGAAAGGTTTATTCTGAGTCCTCCCAAATTCCGTTGAAATTTGATTTAAAAATAAGGTCTAAACACAGAGAATTAGAGATAAATTCTCTAGGACAAAGAGATGCTTCTTAGAAAGTAAATTGGAACAAGGACCAATGTCAGAAGTTTCCATCCACATTTTTATTGGATTTGGGCTGTTAAAACAAACATTCATTAGCTTCTTAAGTGCAGAGCAAGATGCCAGGGAAAGAAATGGGAAAGAAACAGAAACATGTGTTCAACGCTAGCCCTGCTCTCCACGTTGCTGACAGTGCAGTCTCCCGAAAGCCTACTTCCTGCCTTTCAGGAGTCTTCTCTCCCAGGTTAGAAAGACACACACATCCAAATTAAGGGGAGTCCGAGGAATCACTAAGTGGCTGAGTAAGGAAGAAATCAAACGAAAGGGGTCCAAAATAAATCCCAGTGTCATAGGTGAGATGATTCCCTAGTAAAACTCTGCTACCTAAGGAGCAGGATGGATAGCAGGTCTGCTCCTACAGCTTGAAACTTCAGGATTCACATAGCTCTTTGTCCCACTCTGATTTCCCTTTGTCTCTCCATTTTATTTAGGACCAGTTTAATGAGAAATGAGTGAAATGCTGCAGAGAGTTGTTCAAGTAGCTCTGGGAAGGCATGAGTAATCCCGGGGAGAAAATTTTAAAAGGTGCTGGGAGGAAAAGCCAGACTTCAACTGGTTGGTATATGAGTGGATGTGAGAAAGTAGAGCTTGGTCTAGACAATGCTTTCCAAAACTTGACTGTGATGGCAGAAGATAACATTAAAGGGCAGAGCCTGCTCATTCTTATGAACTCAAGAGACATTTAAAAAGGTTTGAAACAAGTTTACATTATATGAATGTTGATGGGAGACAGCGAGGAGAGTGGAGGAGCTTGATGATATTGGCAGGGAGCAGGGAAAGGCCATTCCATAGACAGAGGGGAAGAAAGGATGGGATTCCAAGAGCAGAGTGGAAGGGAGAAATGAAGTGGCATGCTTTGATGGAAATGTGAGGAAACTCTCGCACTATGATTGCTTGGATTTCTCTAAATACTAAGGGATGAAGTCATTTCCAAAAGTAATGAAAGAGGAAGAGCAGTTAAAAGTTCAGGAGAATTAGAGATTTCAAATAATCCAAATGAAAAATGAAGAGAGAATGGAATAGAGTAGTAAGAAAGATTGGTGGGCAAAGTTGAGAGCGCACTTGAGACTGAAGACAGTTAATTTATGTAGAATCAATTTTTGCCATCTTGCTATTGTGTCTGGTGATATTCCATAGCCCAAGGGTGGGCCCAAGGAAGATCGACAGCTGGATGTATCCAGGGTTGGAATTTTACTATGTGGGTACAAGAGAAGGATAAAGGGGCAAGGGATGGAAATTTTACAAAAGTTTAATGTATTGGACCATGGAATCCAAGCTAGATAGAGAAGGAAGGAAAACCAGAGAACTTATATTCAGTCATTCAATCATTCATTCATTCATTCATATTAAACCACTATTTTTGAACATCTAGTAAGTGAAAGTAACAGTGCTAGAGTCTGAGTTGGTGCCTAAGAGAGACATAGCCCATAATTTCATGAGCTTAAAATCTAAAGTGGCAACAGATGTTAAACAAATGTTTACATACAAAATTATTTAATCATAACGGTGATAGTACTATGATAGGAATAAGACAAAAAATATATAAGCAAATGAGTGAAAGAACTTAAGCAACAGAATGTTGTTATGCAAGAGTGGAATGTGAGATTCAGTTTAGAGGTGGGATAGTTCCTGGTAATAACAGGGATCACAATCTAGGGGGTTCAGCTAATTGGGGTGAGGGTGGTCATCAGATTTCAACCAAGGTATTGAAAGGGACATACATTTGATACTGATGACAGGTTATTGATCAGACCCATCGATGTGGACACCAAAGTTACCCAGGAAGATGATAGGGCTTGGGGAGAAAAGACAGGCAGTAAACCAGCTGAGGGAGGCAGGACAGGCAGTTTTGTCCCTGGAGAGGTTTAGAGACAGAGGGTGAAGTGCTTATGATGATGCAGCTTGCAAGCTGTAAGGCAGAGGCAAGACTCAGACCTAGATATTCCGGCTTTTAGTCTAGACCTACTTCCACTTAGACATTACTCACCTCTGAGAGCAGCTTCCTGCAGAATGAAAACAGATCGTGGTAAGTATTAAGGATGGGGAGAAGGGGCATGGCCGAGGTTTAGCATCAGTAAGGCAGTCCTGGGCTGGTTATGAAATAGAGACTGCAGGCAGTGGGGGACAGCTGGGCAGGCGGGAAGGGGGGCATATGGCAAAGGCCGCCTCAGGCTGCCTGGCTGACTTCGCAGGTTTCCAGGAGCCCTCTCGGCTCTCTGGGTAAGTAGCAGGTTAGCCACATTTTAGCGTTCTCCATGACTTGTGCACAGTAACAGATACATCCCCACTAGCAAAAATAAAATACTTAATGATGTAGGGTGCTCTGGACAAAGAGCAGTGAGATCACTGAAACTGTTAACAGAATAATCTGATCTTAAAAGGCAATTTAGGCATCAGTGCTTAAAAGTGGAAATGGGGAAGTTTTGTGGTCTGCTATACCATTTCACATATGTCCATTTCTATTGCCTACACATGTTACTTTCTCTCGGTGACAATTTAAAAGATTGAATAAAGAAACTGATGACAGTGGTTGTCGCTATGGCAGGGGACCTGGGGTCTGGGAGTCAGAGGAATGCTTACTTTTCATTGTACAATCTTTTGTATTATTTGAATTTTATTACTATGTGTTTTTCTCACGTACTCAAAAATAAAAGAAAATTATTGCACATCTATTGTACTTACTTGTCCTCAACAATTTTTTATTATAAAAAGAACAACCACTCTGTTGGCATGTATAGAAGAGGTATGTGAACACTATGGCCATCACACAGATTAAATAACTTCATGCCAAGAAGTGTTTGGCATGCTGCCAATTGCCAACTAAAGGTTTTAGACTTGCTGTACTCCAGTAAACTTCAAAAAATAAACTATAATCTTCCATGGGTTAACATGGAGACAAGTTTGAAGAAAGGGTTGATCCTTAAACCTTGCTGTCCAGAGGTCTTAGAAGTCATAGAGTCTCTGTTAGAAAATAACAGTGACTATTTGTGGTGATGTCCGGGAACTAGATATAGGATAGAAGAGACAGAATTTCTGGGTAATTTCCTGGTTAAAAATCTCAAGTCAACAAGTGAATACTCCAGCAGATTCAGTGAGGAATACAACAATGAATAAAATCTAATTACTCCCTTAAGAAGTTTATAGACTATTGGTGGAGATAAGAGAGGATACAAATAACTATAATACTGTATAGAAAAGAATTTCCTGCAAATTGCTGTGGGATTGGTGAAAGAGAGCAGATTCAAAGAATGGAGTATATTAGGCTGGGAGATTAGAAAAGGTTTCCCTGAAGAAAATGGCATTTGAAAAGGACTTTGAAAGATGAGGAGGATTTTGGCAGGGGGTATGGTAGCTTTCCTCCATGGCATTCTAGTTAGAGGGACTTGTTAGAGCCAAAGTCTAACAATGGGAAAACATACATTGTATTTAGTGACAAAGACCCATTTGGAATGAAATGACGTTATTGTCAGGAGATAGTGGAATAATTGGGATATAGGCTGAGAAGCAAAGTGGAGTCATATTGCAGAGGCCCTTGAGGTTTGTAGAAGAGTAGAATATCAGGTCCTTGAGGGTAAAGATGTTTACTTGCTTTGTTCGCTACAATATCCCTAATACCAAATGAGCTGGACATGGGTTAGCTCATAAACAGTTGCTGAAAATTTTTGAGTAGAGGGAAGATCAGGGCGTAGAATATGAATGGCATTATCAGAACTGTATCTTGTGAAGATTGACTTGGTAGAATATGTTCAGTGGATTAGAGTTCAGTGGATTGACTGTTCAGGTGCTTTTGCAACCATGTAGGAAAGATGTAATAAGTGCCTGAATTAAGTGGTAAAATTGGGAATGAAAACAGATGGGAGAGACCCTGCAGGACAAGTGCCCAGAATCTGGTGATTGATTGAGGGTAAAGGGAAGAGTCAGATACTCTTCTAAATTAACAGGCAAGGTGATGACTAGACAGGAAAGCTAGGCATTGAATGTTTGCTATAAGAAAGAAAGCAGGGCAACAAGGAAGAACCATGTACTGTAGGGGAGTGAGTGAAAGCTTCGTAGAGGAAGTGCCCTTCAGATGTGCTTTGAAGAAGACATAGATTTTCATGAGGAAATGGATGAAATGCTTCTCTCCACTCTACTCCTCTCCAAAGGAACATCCCAGGAACCCATCCACCATGTAGAGCCTTAGAATTCCCTTTGGTCTAGCCTTATACTCAGCTGCCGATTGTCTCTAAAACACAGGCTAGTCCTCTAAAAATTTCTGAGCACTTGTAGGCTCCAGAGACCCCAAACAAGGGTTATACACGTAAATGCTTGAGAGACCACACAATTAATGCATGAAGCAGCCAGGTATAAGACAAATCAGGCAAGGTGGAGACAGACCGTGATGAATTGGGGCAGGAAACAAGCAGCTCCCAGCTGACTAGTCATCTCCAAGTGGGAATAAACATCTTGCATTGCCAGATTTCTTTCATTTTCTACGAGAAGCTGGGAACCAGGATTATCTGAGGAATCTTGCCCAAATTTTAAATATAATTTAACAAATTCTTTAAATTATTTTACGAGTCAAACTATTCTTGCAGGCCAGTAACAGACCATGACTGACACACTCTTCACTCCTTTTCTTTCTTTCCTTCTTTCCTCCCTCCCTCCCTCCCTCGCTTTCTCCCTCCCTCCCTCCCTTTCTCTCTCCCTCCTTCCTTCCCTCTCTCCTTCCCTCTCCTGCTCCCTCCCTTTCTTCCTTCCTCTCTTTCTTTGAATAGGTCACCTCTGACCTGATCTCTTTGTACTTTTACTTATTCTTACTTTATTCTGACCCACCCCGATATTATAAAATATTAGAATTTCTGCAGATCAAGGAGGCAGTTTTGGGCCATGAGGCCACTGTGCTCCATTGCTTGCGCAACCAATAAAACTCTTTCTATCCTTGAAATCCCGGTGTGTCAGAAATTGGCTTTAAAGATGCATCGGGAGGAAGGAACCCGCTTTTGCTCAGTGTCATACACATGCATGCAGGGACAACTCTCCCCTCCCCAGCCGGCATGTTCTAGGTGCTCAGGCATGGGCTGGAGACTAGGGTGGAGAAAGTGAGGGGCCGTGGGAATGACATTTAGGGAGGCACTTACTCTCAGGTGCTGTCCTGCACTTGCTCAAGCCTGAATGTAAGGGCTTCCTTAAATATTGTATCCTAGGTGCCTGGCTGCCCTCACTCTAGGCTCAAGCTACCCAGCAAATCAAGTTTGAATGAGTGAATGAGTAAATAAACTTACAATGTTACCCATCTTGAGAGCTGTGGCCCTTTTATCAGAGACTATGTCGTCCTCAACCGTGACCAAAGCCCCTGACATTTTGCCTGTGTTTCTTTTGGTACGTTGTGAGCGCCTGTGCGGTGCTTGCAACAGCTTCTCTGGAAGAGTAAAGCTAGAAACAGGCCACTTCCCCGTTCTTGCCAGAGCCACCTGTTACCACGGATGTTGAAATGTTTCTTTTTTGAAAACTATGAACCATGAGAGAATAGCTATGAATTTGTCATATGCGGTTGGGTACTAAATCCCTTCTCTCGCTAAACTTCAAATATCTGTTCTAATTTACAAACTTAAGCTCTGCCCCCTACATTCAACGGTGTGCTCCTGGAAGGGTGCAAGCACGTCATATCATCTTCGGTTCCACTGCCTAGCACGCTGCCCAGAACATAGTCTGTGCTCAATGCATGTCTGACAGAAAAAGAAAAAAAAAAAAAAAGAATGCAAAGTGTACCCTATTTCTCTTGTGTTGGTGGAGTAGGCCAGCAAGGAGGGGGAAATCTGATGGTAGGCAGAGGGAAGCTGACAAGGAGAGAAGAGACTTTGTTTATGTCTGTGGTAACTCAATGACAACTACTGTGTTAGCACAAACACAATGGGGCAGGCCACTGTGTCTTTGGGATTTGGATCTATCTGAAAGTCCCTGTATAGCACAGGACTGGCACTCTCCTAAGTTTTCCTTGTGTAATTTGTTTTGAATAAACTAGACAGCCCCACTAAATTGGAAGGATGTCTGGAGAAGGTACAGCCTCAGCATTTTATTCCCAGAGCCTAGCACAGTGGTGGAACTCAAATATATGCTGTACAAATGAATGAACGAGTCCAATAAGTGGAGCAGCTTTGGGGAAAGAGGCCCTTCTTACCATGTCCTTACCTTAGAAAGCTGTGGGGAGGGGAGGGAGTGGTGGGAGCAGAGGCCTACATTTTCAATGATTTCCTAAACTATAGTGTGATATAAAGGTTTCAAGACAACCACTTATTCTAATTTCCCTCTTTCTTGGCATTTGAAAAAGAAGAGAAAAGATCTTATTTGCCTTCTATTTTTTGAGAAGAGGGGTGAAGGTAGTTATGTATCCCAAACAGATTTCTTCCACAAATCCATCAGCCCAAATTCCGTTTTCTGTCTCTCAGTTATCCTGTTTAGCTCTAATGCCTTTCCTCTACCCCCCTGACACTGCCTCTCACCTTTTGTTGATTTAGGCCTGGGGTTTTCAGGAAAGAATATAGCCTTTCCCAGTTTCCCCTCAGATAGCACCGGGAACTCGTTTCAGCTCCTTTCCGAGATGCTGAAAGAGAGATGGAAAATGCAGCTGGTCCTGTTCTCTCACAGGCACACTCGGGAGCTCTGGGAAAGCACCCAGACACACAACTACAAAACGTCCTGTAAGCTGTTGGGTTTCGTGGCCCTGCTTCCTTGTCTGTTTTGTTAAAAATGCCGCTAGCATATGGAAACATTCTGTAGGGGTATCTTCACAAAGTCCTTCAGGGTACGTGAAGTCATCTTAGTGCCTAAGAAAACGAGGTTCAAGTTGAAAACAGGGTCCGCTATCGTGCTGGGCATGAGTGGTACATTTGAACGAATGGACGACGAGATTGGCCTCTGGCTCTCGGGGTGGTCTGAGGCTACCCAGGAAGTAGGCTTAGCAGGCGTCTAAACTCAGGCCTGCCTTTCATTTTGGCATTTGGTAACAAGTGCACCAACAAATTGTGGTGCTCTCATCACACACCAGCTTCCTGCTGTGTCTGGAAGCCCCCTTCAGACCTAACCTCCATTTGGCTTCACCCAAATTGGGAGGTAACCAGATGCCTGAATCAACTAAGAATCAACAGAGGCAGCATATTTTTGCTAAAAGCTACAAAATGTTTGTTTATGTTCTTAAGAGCAGGCTCTACTGTATTGTGTACATTGCTTTAGAATGGATGGAAGGACACAGTGGTGAAAATTATCTGCCCTTAGCCCCAAAAGATAGGTGCTGGACCCAGACTTAGGTCTCATAGTTCTGAGGGCTCAAGGCTTTATTTGCTGGATATATCCTTCCAGATATTTGAAGATTTTCTTAACAGTCTGACAGAACAACAAAAGAAAGTTTTCCATTACTGATTTTTAAATATTTATTAACACCGCTATTAGGATTAGAGGAAGGGGAGTTTAGGACTAAAGGAAAGCTTTTTGAAAAATAAAAGGATAATTGACATCCCTACAAATAATATAATTAAGTTACAAAATGTATGAAACCACTAGACTATGTCATCTGCTTGAGGGCTGGGACCAAGTTTTACCCATTTAGTACCATCTCCAAGTATCTAACAGGATGCTTGGACCGCAAAGTGGGCTTTTTACAAATTCCAGTTGAACCAAAATGATTTGAACTATATCGAATGTTCAGTAATTCCAGAGCACAGCAACCTGAGAACCACATGGAATCTCTGGGATAGACTTCAGTTTTGAGGAGTGCTAGTTACTATGATTGATGCAATGGAATTTTAGTCACTGAAAAAAAAGTTAAAAAGAAATCAGGAAAACTATCATAGCTGGCTTCCACACCATATTTATAACCAGGGGGCAGAGTGGCTCACTCTGGAAAACCCATTGCATTGGATAGTGGAGGGGAAATAAAAAATTCAAATAGCAGGCTTTATTTTTCCCCTAAAAAGTTCCTTTAAAAGAAACGGCAAATTGTGATGCTCATAAAGTATGGATCAACTGTTCTATGGATATTTGGTACAAATAAAATTTATCTCTTCTGATGGAATTCTGGCAACATAATGGTATATTTCATTAAAGCAAAGTAGACTTACTTGTGATTTTATCTCACAGAAATCATGTGCCTGGAAAAAAGGTTGCAAGTTACTTCTTAGAAAGAAAATTTAATCAATAGTGAAATAAGAGTGAGGGACATGTTCCAGGGTATTCGTGATACTAAAAGCAAGGGATATGATTATTAAATAAAAGGGAAAGAAATATAAGCAAGTATTGAATCAATTCCCAATGGAAATATTGTTAGAATGCGTGGTGGGTCGATTGGACTCAATTCTGGCATTTCATTTTTGTTTCCTCCTCATACCCTTGTCTGATTTACATAGTTTTTAAATTACAGTCATTTCACAGATTTTCCTTTGATCCCAGAAGACCCACATTTGTTTCCATCTTTATTTAACCTGGTCTTCAACTACTGTAGAATAAGGGTTGCTGATGCAAATTCAGTAAGGAAAGGAAAGGGAATCCCAATAAGCTTCATTCCCAAAGCTGATCAAATCTGGTTCTTAGAATCCACGTTCTCAAGTCTGGCTCTTTGTTTGAAGAAAGAAAAAAATCAGTAAGTTGGCTCAAGGGAGACATCTCCCCATCCTCACAGAAGACAGAGGAGCTGTCAGTCTATTACTTTGGATCCTGTTGAGAAATATAAACAATTGAAAAGGTTTATCTGATGACTCTGACCAGTTGTGAACTTTAGCACTCATTTGATTCTTAATGTGAGGGGAAGGCATTAATTTGGGAATTGTGAATTTCCATGTGTTGAAAAGGTAAAAACCTGCAACCCAAATCCACGTGTAAGAGGCAAAGAGACCTCTGTTCAACAAAGTTTACATTTCTATAGCTCTTCCTTTTCTTCCTTACAATTTTGACATACTTCTTTGGTTCCTTAGGTATGCATCTGTGTGTGTCAGCAGCCTTCCTCAAGGCCTGGACATTTGCTAAATGCATGTCTCTAATTTCTATCTGATATACTTCTTCGTAAAAATAGTTCTTATCATTTCCTGCCCAGCACAATGTGGAAGCACAGTAAATGCTAGTTGATTCTGGTCCTTCTTCTAATAACAGTGGTGGGAAATGGGGTGCAAAGAATGTGTTGTTTTGGCCAATACTGCTCTTAAAATTTCAGACAATAGCTAAACTGCCAGCTAATTACCCCCTGGGCCCCAGGTTTTCACTGGGGCCTTCTAAAAACACACAAAACCAAAGGGCTCCCGGGACGCCATTAGCACTACATAACTCAAGCAAACAATAAATGTGTTTACTCTGCCTGGCCACTGACCACCTGTGTCCCCCTCCTACAAGGCAGGTATCTCTATATAGGATTTCCTCATTCACAGTCCTGCAGAGTGAGCCTCTCCTTGTGCCTCCACATCTGTGAATCTGAAAAGAAGCTTGGGCCCCAACAGCATGCCTCTCCTACTTCTTCAGCTGCTGCTGCTCTTGCCTCTGGGAAAGGCAGGACTGCACCCAGATGGCGGCCAGAGTCGGAGATCTCTTTCTTTGGGGCTGGTAGAAAGGAATCGCAGAGAGCTCCCCACCAGCATCCACGAGGAGGCTGAGGAGAAGCCAGATCTGTTTGTCTCTGTGCCCCACCTGATAGGTGCCAGCCCTGTAACTGAAGGCCAGAAGCAGAGAGAGAAGATGCTGTCTAGGTTTGGCAGGTTCTGGAAGAAGCCCGAGAGGGAACTGCACCCACCAGGGAATTTGGTCGGTGAGCACTTCCTACCTAGGACCCAGGCCCTCACTCAGCCAATGGATGGGACGGAAATGGAGAAATCCCTTCGGGAAGAAGCCAAGAAATTTTGGGACTACTTCATGTTCAGAAAGAGCCCGGTGTCTCAGGGTGTCATCTTGCCCATCAAGAGCCATGATGTGCATCGTGAGACCTGTAGGACAGTGCCCTTTGGCCAGGTATGTGTTGGGGGGAGCGGGGAGAAGAGATAAGTGTTTGCAGGAGTGGGGTGGACAGCTAGGAGGGGTGGGGAGTGGGGAAAGAGGCTGCCAGCAGCTGGAGTATAGCACCTCTCCTAGATTTGGTCCTTGGGCATTCATCATAGAACTTGGAAAAGCATGATCATACCTCTTGAATTTCCTTTCAAATGATTGTTTCTTGGTATTCTGGAAATGGTGCAAGTATGTTATGATGGTATGGTCAATATCAGTAATAATACATATTTATAGTGCAAAGCTTTGTTTTATGGATATTTATTTATTTATTTATTTTCATTTTGGGGGTGGTCTATGCAGAAAGATAAACAAGACTGTTCCCTCAGTTGGGAAATGAGGAATTTGGAGCAATCACCAGAACTTCTCTCTAGCTACACCTCTGCTTCTTATTAAGATGTGGAAGAGCAGGTCAACGCCACCTGTAGATAAGGTGGACTATATTGAAGCCCTTCCCAAACACCCTAACTCACATTTATGGTGGTCACAATCCCTGGATTTCATAGCTAACTACATCATGGGTTCATAAAGTATGTTGAGTTTCATAGACAAAATTTGCCATATCATTTCTAGTATTACCATAACTAAAAATATTGGGTTTAACTTATTTTCTCATATGCTTTCAAAAAACATCTTGATGTGGAATCACATTCCCTCTCCTTAGAAGTGACTAACTCTTAATTCACATAGACTTAAGTGTGGTTATCATGAGCAATTCCACACTACTAAGACAAAGTGGCATCTTCTTGCCTACTTCCTCCAGTTCTGGCACCCTCTTCCTTCCAAGTGTTAAATTAAAATTGAGATATTTCATCAGATCCTTAAGTACAAAGATACTGTACCAAAAGCAACACTGGGCAAAGTAAAAGTTTACAATCCAGTAACATTACCCAATTAAGAAGGCAGTATTATGGGGTAATTGACTGTGCTAGGCAGTTAAGAATTCTTCCTGAAAAGGCAAGGGTATGTAGCAATAAGTCCGTTATCAAATAATAAAATAATAAAGACTGCTTTGTTGGCCCATGAGCAATTAGAAAATTGCTCCTAAGAATCAGGCAATCAAGTTTCCTTTGAAATTCTTGTTTTGAACTCTAGTGTTAATTAAATTAAAATTAAGGTATTTGACTCTTACATACTTTGAAGAACACATAAAACTCTGTGTGATAGGTTATGGGAGAGGCAAAGGTGTTGTAATACATGAAGATTTGTAGCCATATGTGTTGCAACTTTGTCCCATGCAACTTTATAGAGCTAACTGTTCTATAGGCCCTGCAAAACAGGATAGAATTAAACTCAGTATGTTTTAAATAATCCGTGATAAATTCATCAAAATTGTATTAAGAACCTACTATGCACAATGCACTGTGAGGAATAGATAGGCAATCCACATTACTCATATAAGAAGCTAGCATCAGGATTTTTCCAATTGGTAACATCCCATTAGACAAATTTACTTAAAATTTGCCATTTAAAAGGTAGAGTAAAAGATTTTTATATTAACTTAAGCATTTCCTAAAGGCTGCTCTATGAATTTGCTCAGAGAAGAAAGTTTACCTGTAGTGGCTCTATGCCCTTATGGATACCATCATTTATATATTGCAAAATGTATTGACAGTGGAGAGCTTTTGAACTTTGTCTCAATTATTCTCAGACTTATTGTCTATAGCTTCCACGTGTATATAAAGAATACTAAAGATAATTTAATAGAAATGTGTTTGCCTTCTAGGTTATCACCCATGAAGACTGTGAGAAAGTAGTGGTCCATAACAATCTTTGCTTTGGGAAATGCGGGTCTGTTCGTTTTCCTGCAGCTGTGCAGCACCTCCAGACCTTCTGCTCCCACTGCTCGCCTACCAAGTTCACCACAATGCACTTGAGGATGAACTGCACTGGCCTTGCCTCCGTGGTCAAGGAAGTGATGCTCGTGGAGGAGTGCCAGTGCAAGGTGCAGGCAGAGCATGGAAATGGACACCTCCTACAGTCTGATGCCAGTGCAGAATTTCATGCCCAAGAGTCCTTTATCCCAGGAGTTTCAACTTAAAGAGCTCTCCCACTATTACCTTTGAAGAGCAAAAATCACAATGAAAGTTGCTGATTATTCAGTCTGGAAATGTAAAGTCAGTACATACAATCTTAAGGGAAAGATGGCTTAAAAAGTAACCAATCATAAGATAGACAATTAAGAGGAAATGGTATTGATCTGTTACCAGTACATTGTGGGGCTCTAGGCTCTGCCACTGACTGTGGGATGTTGACAAGTCAGAGCAGTTTTCTCCATCTCAAATTTTCATCTATAAATGAGAAAATTGAACTAGATATCCCTGAAGTCCTTTCCACTACTAGTCTTCCATGATCTGTTGTCTACACATTTTTGGTAAATGCTCTCCATGTACAGAAGTAAAAGAAATTAACTAGACCATTAAAAGGGACTTCTTTACAGCTTGTCAAAACACCAGCAGGAAAAAAAAACCTGGGCTATTTTGAGGAAGAATTCCTCATACTTGTGGCTGTCTTTGCATCTCAGGCAGTTTTATTTGACTTCTATGAAAAGATGAAGTACTTCCCTAAATGTAAGGAGGAACTTGCTTGATTGTCTCCTTGTTTTTGATACTATTCATATAAAGTTCTTAAGGCCAGGTCTGTGGCTTTGAAGATGGAACATTCAAGTTACTTTTCGAAGGGAAGCGGAGCATCCCTATGTTACCGGGAAGGAAACACATAGTACTAGGTTTAAAGGTCAATCCAGAGATGCTAAGAAAAACTACCAGGATATTTCAGTAGATGTAGAATTAAATAAACTACAAATGATTTAAAATTGAAACATGTTACAGGTGAAATCCTTTATCCACATGCATTTTAGATTTGGTAGTAAATAAGGTTTCTGTGTTTGGACAATTGTTTTGCTACTGTACAAAAACTTTGTATTACAAAGTTTATTCAGCAAATGCCACAATCTATCATTTCTGAGAATATTCTGACTATTTTAATGTATTCAATTTTAATGTATGAAGCATTCTGGAAAATTTTGTAGTAATCAAATATTTAATATGCTATCCTTATAGCTTCTGACTGTCTCAAAATTTAAAGGCAATATCTGGAGATTATCTAGCTAGAAGCATCTATGAAATGGCTTCATAAGCTTATGACACTGGCCCAAGTGTTTCTTCTGACGCTGAGAGCAGCTTGCCATCAAGGTCCTTCAATCACTGTGTTTTGGCCGTTACATTCCTCCTGCCTGTATTTATTTGTATGCACATATTGTGTGGAACTGGCTTTCCCCAGAGAGATTTTGTTTCTATAATAGTTCTTTAAAAATTCATTTTTAAAAAGTATTTTAATTACTTGGATTCCTTTATTTACAGTACACACACAAAATGTTTTCCAGAAGAATGACTATTTTTTTTTAAAAAAAGAAATCAATTTCTATTTTAAATATATTCCTCTTTGGTCATACCATCTAACATGGCATTCCAAAAAAGTGAATGCATTTATATTTAGTGTATATCCTACAGCACATAAATATAATATAATATGTGTTACACAGATATACATGTGGCATTTACATCAGACTATATTATACCCTTTGGTGGTCAAAAACAACCTAATTGCCCAAGATATGGTCATAAGGATAAAACTGTTAAGCACTAATGATATCCCAGCTGGTCAATATATTTTGGTGCCAAAAGCTATTGAGCAGCTGTCTGGTTTGCAATTGCCTAAACCTGATTATGTAAACCCATCTCTGCCAACTGGACCATCCCTTTTCCTCCTTATACACTTACAAATCCCTTTTTTTTTTCTATCCTTGCAAATAGACTCTCATGCCCAAGCCCCAAACAATTACCTGCTTTTATTTAAACTCTTGTCTGCCCTTCCCTCACAAGTAAATTCAAGATGAGACAGCTAATAGTGTTATCAGAGATCACATTCATAGAGTAATAGCAACAACCTCATGAAATTGCTCATATTCAACCATTTTTACTTAAAAAGGGAAATTTGGAATGGTTCAATATAATACACTGGAGCATGAGGAAGCAAAAGGAAGCATTCAAAAGTTAAACATCTATTAAGAGCTAGATATTGCCTCACAAAAACCATATACAGTAGATGATCACTCTATTTTACAGGTGAGGAAACTAAGCCTCAAAATGTTTAAGTATTATTTTGTTGGCTTCATTTTTGGAGAGACTTTGGATCATAGAAGGGTCACAACAGTGGCAGGGGAGGATCTCTGGTACAGGATGTCAGTGATGGGGGGATGCATGGGAAGGGGTTCACCTGGGGCAAGCCTCTAAGGCATATGAATATGTTCAAGTGTTCATGGGACGTTGTTTCAGTGGGTGGAGATCCACACAATAACCAAAAGAATATTGAATTCCCATCCTGGGGAGTTCTGCTACATTCTCTAATAGGACAGCAAAAGTCCCCTTAGTACAAGGTCAGCGCCTAGTGAAGGAAGATAGACCATTATGCCAGGCCCTTGATATTGATGATTGTACTTATGAACATTTTCTTGTGAAATTGAAACTTAGCCTAGTATTATATACTGCCTAAGAGTTACCTCCTGAAAGTCTTCTTGTTGCTCAAATGTGGCCTCTCTGTAATCCAAAATCAGCATCTAAACACACTACCTTCCCCACACACACACCCCACCCCAGGCATGGGACCTGACTCCTGGGAATGAGCCTCCCTGGCACCGAGGGATTATTACAAAGTACCAACTACCAATGCATCTGGAAAAAGACCTTGACCAAAAGGAGGAAATGATAAATACAAATGGCTTTTTATGGCTAAGGGATTTCAAAGTGAGTTGGGAGGTCATTCCAGAGGTTATGCTTATGCACCTCTCAGCAGGATCTCATTGACTGCCACAGTAAACAGTGCCTCAAATAGCAGACCTCCTGAGGGCTTTAGAGACATCCAGAAACCATAAGCAGGGCAGACAGCTAGGAATTCAGCACCCTGTCAGTGGGCCTTACTTTGGAATTTATGCTCCCCAGTGTAACAGAGTTAGACTCATTTACAGGTTCTCTACACAAGGCTCTTCCGCAATTTTTATTTTAATCTATAATTAGCACTGTACTTGATAAATATATATTCCAGAGACTTAAATCTTTGGTCCGTCCATGTACCAGTTGAGCCCTGAATCTCAGCAGAGTTGCAACACCTACTTTCCTGTTCATTGGATTCACCCAGGACAACTATCAAGGGGATGACAATGGACAATGACCATCCCAAGGAACAGAGAGTATCTGCAACTGCAAGCAAGATGGTTTCATCCATCTACCCCATGGGATCTAAACCCCCTCTCAATTAAAAGCAGTGTGGACATCACTATCCCCAAATCCTCAAGATTTGGGAATGAACAACGGACTAAAATGGACTTTTTCTTATCATTGATATAAAGGCAGAGGCCACCAGAGTTTCTGAGGGATTGGAGAGGGAAGAATAGGTGTAATATGGGGGCATTTTGGGGACATTGGAGTTGCCCTGCATGACATTGCAGTGACAGATACAGACCATTTTATATTTCGTCATAACCTACAAAATTGTGTGGGACAGAGTGTAAACTATAATGTAAACTCTAATCCATGGTTAGTAGCAATGTTTCAATATATGTTCATCAATTGTAACAAATGCACCACACTAATGAGGGATGTTGTTGATATGGGAAAGTGGGGGGGGGGAGGGAGGGGGGCATATGGGAATCCCTTATATTTTTTATGTAGCAGCTATGTCATCTAAAGCTTCTTTAAAAATTAAAAGAATTAATTTTTTTTTAAAGTTTAAGCAACTTGTCTAAGACCATTTGGAGCCTGTGTCTTATTTTTACTAAAATATTTGCTTATTCACATCATCCACAATTTAGATTTAAACCTTTCAGGTCTTATGTCTATAAGCCTCAAAGCTAGATTCTTTTTTCCTCTTGTCTAGTTCTCATATTTGAAAGACATTGATGTTATCTTTTGAAAGAGAAATTATACCCAGGTCAGGTTCTTGGCCAAGCATTGCCCTGACTTGACCAGTAGCCATGACCAGGCCTTTAGTCTCTTGTGTTCAATGTCCTTCCATGTGAAATAAGGCTGAGAATAATTACTTCAAAATTATTGTGATGCTCAAGTATCTAAAAGCACTTCAGAGAGTTTTCGATCCTATAAAACTCCAAGAGGCTAATTCATTCTTCTCCATTTAGGCTTTCTTTTTTCTTTTTTAAAATTTACCTTGAGAAATTTAAAAGACATAGAAAAGTACCAAAAATAATATAATAAACACCCAAATTTCCACCACTGAAATGAATAAACATTTTTGACATCTTTTTATGTAGTCTATTTTTTTTAAGATATAAACCATTTCAGAAATAAGTAAAGTCCTCTTTAACTGTGGTGCTGAGCCCTATCCTCCAAGGTAACCACTGCCATGGAGATTTCTGCTTACATATCCTTTTTCTTTTATACTTTTACACACATCCACAGTATCATATCTGTGTATGTGTTCTTTATTCAACAGATATTTATTTGCCCACCAGCTAAGTGCAAAATACAGCTCTAGGTGCTACAAATACAGCCAGTGCAGAAGTCAGATGTGATCCTTGCTTACATCCTGGGGGGCAGGGGTGGGGGTGGGAGAGGAGGAGGGATGCAGTTAAAAAATCAATCAATTTTCAATCAAATGAAAGAGGAAAATATCAGGTGGCTCTAAGTGGTATTCAGAGAATTAAAGTAGGGACATGTGCTAGAATTTGACTGCTTTAGACTGGGTGATCCCTGAGCAGTTTCTGAGCAAATTAAAGCTGTGCATTACATGCTGTAATTATGCATTGTCCAATACATACTGTAATTAAAGCTGTTAACTACATACATGTTATTTTATGTGAACTGTTCTACACAGTTATTTTTTTTTCTCCAAACAGGATTCTGGCTTGTTTTCACAACAGTTTTTGGAGGCTTTTTCTATATATTTTATCACTATTTCAGAAACTTGACTTTGAGTATTCCCTACAGAGAGTAGTTAGACTTGCATTGATAATTTATTTTCTCAATGTACACATTTTCTTTAACCTGTCCATTTAATTCTTTATTAAGAACATTATCCAGTCTCTGAAATGTTATGGAGAACAATTGTACTAAGAACCCTGGAGGATTAAAGATAAAGAAGACATATTTCCCACATCCTAGAAGCTTACAATGTAATGCTGGAGATAGTATGTGCAAATTATAAAGCAGTAATAATAATAATTTATTGGGGACCTACATATTTATTGGGGACCTACATATGCTCAAATGCTTTATAGCCCTTAGCTCCTTGAAGTAGGCATTTTATACCCATTTCACAGATGGGGTTCATTCATTCATTCTGCAAATATTTGAGTGCAGGTGATGAGTCCAGTCATCACACACACATAATCCCTCCCATCTCTGATTCCCTGAGCCCATTATCCATGCCTATTTTAAGGAACTTGTATCAGTGAGGATACTTTCAACTCAAATACCAGACAACACAACTCAGAATAGATTAAACTATAAAGAAATGTATTATTTCACATAACAAGAAGTCTGTAGGGCAGCTAAGCTCTGGTTGGTTGAGTCAGTAGCTCCACCATTCCTTCAAAGCACCAGGTTCCTTTCTCTTTCTGCTCTGTCCCATCAGTGTGTTCTCCACAAGCTAAAACTCCCTTCAGCTACAACATGGCTGCTGCAAGTTCCAGACCTTATGTTTCATGTTCACACACCAATGTCCAAAGTAGAAAAAAGGAAGGATTCTCTCTCACTTCCATCCCTTTTGAAGAGCTGAATAAAATGAGTTATGTCTAGGACAATTGAACACTGGAACCAAACCTTTGTTCTGACAGAGAGGAATAAAGGGAAATGACTGCTGGGTAGGCAAGCAACAGTGTCTGTCACAGCCACTGACATTTTTTAACTTATTTATTTATGTGTTTTATCTTTCTTTCTAGATTATAAACTCCTTAATGACAAGTTCTGTATGTTATACATGTTTGTTACCCCACTGTTTCTAACATAAAGTTTTATGTGGTACAAACATTCAAAACAAGTAAATAAAATGAATGAATTTTGGGAGATGCTCTTGGCAGGATTGGTACTGTATAAAGAGTGGAAGTTTGCTTTGAATGGCAGCCAATGAGTATTAAGAACCTATCTGGTTGTGAATGGGGCAGTTTTTGAAGGTTTTGAGCAGATAAAGATGGTACTGGTCTACAACAATAGCTCCAGAGGGGTCTGTTAACCCCCTGAAATGTGTGCAAATGTTGTTGGTATGGGCATACTTCAGGGGAGAAGATCTAGAATTCACACGATCTTCTCAAGGGTTTCTATGAACCCCAAATTTTAATAGTGGTTATGATAAATTGGGGTGGAGAGAAAGCATGAAGCCCAGAAGAGCCAGAGAGTTGGAAGAAACTTGGGAAATCACATGGCGCAAACCTTTTCAGACTAGAATTCAGGAAAGTAAGGTTTCCATTTTAGGAACAGAAAATGAATTTTTAAATACTTATCAGTGGGTTCTCTTCATATTATTCAAACTAATGTTTACATGCAGGAGCTCCCAGAGGTGAACTGGGTGAGTAATAACACCCAGTGCAAAGGAATAGACTTTCCCGTAATACTAGTTTTCCAAAGCCAGGCCTCACTTATCCACCCACATTTCTGGGAGAGAGAGCAGATTTTCATTTGATTGCCTTCCTCCCTCTTATTCTGTTTTGTTCCTACTTCTTTCCTCCAAAAGAAACAATCACATCACCAATGACCCACCTGTGGGTGGGGACTTGGGTTAATGTTTTTCAAGGAAATTATCATTACTTCCTCTTATCTACCAGCTAAGGGAAACTCATCCTTTTTATGACCAATACCCAAAGAACAAGAATTTCCAGTAAGCATTTTCGTAAAGCCACAATCACATTACTAAAAGAAAAGCAATGTCCTGCCCAAACCTCAGGCAAGAAACATGTGAAAACTTAAAAGTATAGACAGATCCATCTTCATATTCCAGCTCATATAAGACACTGAATGGAGGCATGGGATCCATGCATTTTAGTGATGTCTTTGAACATAAATGGCAATGATGACCTGTATGTTTTCAGGACCCACAGAAATTCTGTCCTATGATGGAAGTGGGTGTTGGGGTTGGCAGGCATTTCTCTATTTTTCTCCATGGGTGATTTTGCTGCAAGGCCAGTTAATGGGGAGATTAGGAGTCAATGAAGATTCTAATTATAGGAATTCTGAACATTTGCTCAGATTTCTCCAAGAAAGGGAATGTTGTACTGTTCTCCTGACACTTCTTGATCCTTCAAGTCTCCGTTCTATGCAATTAATGAGCAACATTACTCCTACCCAGATAACTCAATAGCATTTTCACCCAGAAGAAATAGGTGTTGTTAACTGTGTTGATTTTTCTCCCCAAAATAAGTTGCTCTTTTTTAATCACATACTTACAGTACTATTCCTTCATTAGCATTTAGCACTATAATTCAAAAACTCTCAAATATTAGTGTGCTTAAAACTTACTCCAGGCACTCACTAGCAATGCCCCCTTCTGGTTCCACAACCACAGAGTCTGCTCAGGAACCTGAATTTTTCCAATTTATCATTATGGAGATTTTCAAACATGCAAAGAAGTTGAAAAAGTAGTATGTCAAATACCTCCATAGGCTATACCTTAATCCAACCATTGTTGACATTTTGTCATATTTGCTTTATCTCTCAATATGTACAAACATGTATGTGTATTCACCACATATTTTAGTTGTTGAGCCATTCAAAAGCAAATTGCAGATATCATCACATTTCATACTTAAAACTGCAGCACACATCTCCTAAGAAAAATGATATTCTCTTACATAATAAGGATAAAGATATCATGATCACCCCTGAGAAAATTAGCAATATTTTCCAAATATTATCTGATCATTTGCATTTTAACAGATGCCTTCTGGACCTAGTTCTCCGTCCCAAATATAGTGGTGGAAGTTTCAGACATTATGCTGAGCCGATGGAGGAGCTCTATGGAGAGCAAGTAGGATTTACAGGATAGCTCAAATAAGTCTCAAGGTAGCACTTGGAAGATTTCATAAAGCAGAACAGACAAATATGCCATCTTGCCAGAATGTCTATTCCACTTGACACACAATCTAAGCCAAGCTAAACAGGTAATACAGTTCCTAGGACACACTTTCACACACTGTTTTAACTATAAGAAAGGTGAAATGTTCTTTCCTGCCCTGGGAAACCTCAAAGAAAATCCTCGTGTCCTCATTTTTATAATAGGAAGTACATGTACAAAAAGGTATCTACATCATTAACTATATGCGCTAGTTGAAGGGATAAGGTTTGCTTCAGTGTAAATGATCAGTCAAATGACTCCCTGCTGTGATTAAAGAGTTAACATTGTGGCCTGGCGTCATGCCTCAGGGGAGCTGTAAGAAATAGGAATCATGGGAGTTGTAGTGTGATATTTCTGCACACTCTGTAATATTGTCTCCATAAAACAGCATCAGCTGCTGCTTCACATGGTGTAATTTAACATGCTGTTTTAATATTTACAGCGTGCCCATAAAAGATTTCATAATGACAGCTGGTGGCTCCCACAGCAATTAATAAATGACAACACAACTGTGATGGGACCGCTTCAGGAGTCTCTCAATGAATGCTGGTTTTCAGAAACCCAGGTCTGGGGATGATTTCAGGGTACAGGATTTTTCAAACTGAAGGCCTGCCCCATTTCATTATTTGCTACATGGTACCATAGGGCCATATCTCCAGGTTCTTCCCAAAGAGCAAAAAGTGAGATAGGAGGATGAGGGGTGAACAGAGAGGTTGCATGCTAGAGGAGGTTCAGGAGCTCAGGAGTGACTTTTTGATTTCGTAATGCAGATACAGTGAAAGTTATTCCTTGACTAAGAGAGCAAAAAGCAAACATATGAACAGAAATGGTATGTGTGTGAGGTGTGTGTGTTATCCAAAGCAGCACAGTATTTAATAAACCCAAGATGTGCTCAGTGACTTCTAAGTAGTTGGACAATCTTTAGTTCCACTGAATTCCTCAATTATTTTTTCCCCCATGCTCTTCTCCATCACCACACCCTGAGCCTGCATTTCCTATGGAATTTTCACAGGCATCTCTATTTGCTAGTGCACCCATGTCAGTCACATTTTTACCAGTGAAGTCTGAGGTTTCCTGTGCACTACAGGATGTCAAAAGGTGAAATGCCGAGTGGCCTGAATTTTTCCAGCTATTAGTGTGGACGCTGTGAACCCCAAGCTGGTTAGTTATATTAGCATATTTGGAAACCAACAAAAGTGAACTTGCCAAAGTGTTTTGGAACCATAAGATACAGCAGTAAGTCCTATTTTTATTTCATCTGGCACCTGGCTTTTCCCTGACATGTGTACTCAGAGATAATTTTACTCCCCTAGCCAACATTATCTCCACATGAGTGGTGTGGGCTGTCTCCTCCAGCCTCTTCATCTCTTCCTGGTGCTGAGCACGCTCCTCTTTCCTTTCCCTTTGTGAGAGTTCAACACCTCCTGTTCTTGTGTCCACACTGAGAAAACTGAAGTCATTGATTTAAAACTCTCAGCTTCACTCCACTCCCCTTCAAAATCTACCACCTGGTCACCATCCTGCTCTTTGTTTTGCATCTGATTTTGAAAAATAAATAACTATTCTCCTAGCCAAAGATAACCCTCTTATGGACTCTTGGTTCTACAAGTGTGCCTGCCACATGCATTGCTTAAGCTCCCAATTCTAACTTGTCTTCTTCTCTATTTTTATGGTCTTTACTTGGAGACAACCCCAGGCCTCCTCCGTCCTAAAAAAACAAGAAACAAATACATATCTCCTTTTATTACCACTCTTCTTGCAACAATAATCTATGCCTGCTGCCTCCATTTCTAAACAATGTACTCTCTCCTTAGTTTATATTACTTAGCTACTAAAAATCACTGAGTTCCTCGGGAAAATTCTAGTCATCACATTCAATGGTCTTTGCTCAAGCCTCATGATGAAACTTTCTGCAGACCTGCAGATTCTTGACCATACTCTTCCTTGTTCTGTCACTTGACTTCTGCAAACCCTTCAGTTAAAACAATGGTTAAGACTAGACCCAGACCTCTCCTGCCAACCACTCTGACTCTTCCTTTGTATTTTTTTAGTTTCATCATTCATTAATTCCACAAACAGTAGAACGCCTATGATGGATCTTCCATAGTGGGAAGCAAAGGAAAGACAAACACAGATAAGACTGGATCTGCTTTTTCATGGAAATCACTCTCTCATGGGGAAGATGAATAATCAAACAGATAATTCCAATGTAGTAAGATCTATGCTGGATTTTTTTATTAATTTTTTTTTTATTTTTAAAGAAGCTTTATATTTCATAAATGTTACATAAAAATATAAGGGATTCACATATGCCCTATCCCCTCCCCTCCCACACTTTCCCACATTAACAACATTCTTCATTAGTGTGGTACGTTTGTTACAATTGATGAACACATAATGAAGCATTGTTACTAACTGTGGACTATAGTTTACATTATAGTTTACACTCTGTTCCGCACAATTTTGTAGGTTATGACAAAGTATATAATGGCCTGTATCTGTCACTGCAATGTCATGCAGGACAACTCCAATGTCCCCAAAATGCCCCCCATATTACACCTATTCTTCCCTCTCCCTCTCCTTAGAGCCTCTGGTGGCCACTGCCTTTATATCAATGATAAAAGTTCTTCCACTGCTAGAATAATAATAAGTCTACTTTAGTCCATTGTTCATTTCCAAATCTTGAGGATTTGGGGATGGTGATGCCCACTCTGCTTCTAATTGAGAGGGGGCTTAGATCCCATGGGGCAGATGGATGAAACCATTTTGCTTGCTGTTGCAGACTCTCTCTGTTCCTTGGGATGGTCTTTGTCCATCATCATCTCCTTGTTAGTTGTCCTGGGTGAGTCCAATGAACAGGAGAGTAGGTGTTGCAACTCTGCTGGGACTCAGGGCCCAACTGGCACATGGACGGATCAAAAATTTAAGTCTCTGGAACATACATTTATCAAGTATATTGCTAATTATAGGTTCAAATAAAAGGGGTAGAAGAGCCATGCGTAGGGAAACTATAAATGAGTCTAACTCTGTTACACTGGGGAACATAAATTCCAAAGTAAGGCCTACTGACAGGGTGCCAAATTCCTGAACTATCTGCCCTGCTTATAGTGTCTGGATGTCTCTAGACCCTCAGGATCCCTGCTATTTGAGGCACTGTTAACTGTGGCAGTCAATGAGATCCTGCTGAGATGTGCATAAGTGTAACTTCTGGAATGACCTCCCAACTCACTTTGAAAACTCTTAGCCATAAAAACTCATAAAAACTCTAATCTATGTTAGTCAGGAGGCTCCTATAAGAGCCCAAAGGAAGATTCCTAATTTAGACTGGTCTTCCCAAAGGAGGAGATGAGCAGAGATCTGGAGAATGAGTATGGAGTTAGCAGTCAGGAGGGCAGGAAAAACAATGGGTTCAGCAAGCAGTTGATTACCAGTAGAATATATATTGGGGGGATGGCAACAGAGATGAGGCTGAAGAGGCCAGATCATGAAGGATCTTTTATGCCATGGTAAGGCATATTTTTTTGTTTCACAATAAAGACTTGGAGCAGGGAGTGCTAAGAATGGTTAGAAGTGCCTCTATAAATGAGTCCTTGCGGACATTGTGGACCTTGTGAAAATGGGTGGGGTAGGGTCAGGATTAGAGGCAGAGAGTCCACTGCAGCAATAAAAGGTGAAAAATAATGACAACCTGGACTCATGTACTGCTGTAGGGATGGAAGGAAGTGAATGGATTCAAGAGAAATTATGGGGGTGGAATTGACAGGGTTTGGTGACTGTATGTGGATTGATTGGGAGGGAGAGGGAAGAGATATTCTCAGGTGTTTAGCTTTGACATCATCTGTTTCTGGAGTTGGGATACTAGAGGGAGTGAACATGTTGAGTCTGAGGGTTTGAGGAATGTGTGCAACAGTATTTTAAGGCCTGCTCAAACTGGGTTATTCTCCTTGCACTGGAATAGGGTTTCTTCGAGCTTTAAAATTACAATAAGGTAGAAAATTTGGGAACAGTAAGAGACAGAAACCAATGTGAGAGCTTTATATGCTCTTATTCCTTATCCAAAGCAACATCCAAATAATATTTAGATGTTACCAACGTCTTCAGTCCTCTACATAAAGGTAACAGTAGTAACAGATACATTGAGTCGTTCCTTATGCCAGGTCCAGGTCTAAATGCATCACATATATGAATTCATTTAATCCTCTTAAAATCTATGATGATGACTGTTATTAGCCTTCTTTTATAGATGAGGAAATCGAAGTATAGGGTGATTAAGACACACACATATACTAGTGTTAGAGCAGGGAGTCAAAACCAGGCAATCTTGCATCACTATACTCTTCTGCCTTTCTGGGTTTGGGAGTCTCCAGTCCAAAGCAGGAGTCAGCAAACCCTAACACACAGGGGCCAAATCCAAGCTGTGGCATGTTTTTGTAAATACAATTCTACCGGCACACAGCTATGCCCATTAGTTTGTGTATTGTGTATGGCTGCTTTGCAATATGATGGCAGAGTTGATTAGTTGAGACAGAGACTGTATGACCCACAAGGCCAAAACTATTTCTATCAGGATCTTTAAGGAGCATGTTTGCTGAAAGTGTCCTGGGCCCCTAACTTGACATTTTTCCCATGTGCTTGCAGGCAGAGTAGACACAGATAATCTCCCGGTCAAGAGAGAGTTTTCTGATCCTTCTTACAACTCATTCTTCCTGCCGCAGAAATTAGGGGCCAATGATAAAACCCATTTACACCTTCCTTTTCCTTTACTGAGATACAAAGTGACAAGTTTCTCCCTAAGCTATTAATAGAGATAAATGGCATACTTAAAGGACAATAATTAAAAATTAAAGGGGCACTATAGGATACTTTATATTATCTCTACATGCAAATAACCACAGGTCTCTTACAGGAAAGGCGGCAGGGAGGTTTGGCCTGCTTTGTATAAAACAATGGTTCCTTTTCTTATTTTCCATGGCTGGTCCCAAAGGCTTTGCACCACATTTGAGCCCTCATAGCAAACATCTAGGTGGAGCTTCTCCTTGAATTTAGAAGTCTGGAGCTCAATAGAAGCAAAGATGGATATAATGACTTGGTCATTGGAACATAAGTGATTCTGGAATCATTTCTTTCTCTGTCTGATCCTCAAATATTCTGTAGTTGTTTCTCAAGATTTTGCCCTTGCCTTTCTTCTCTTTACTATACCCCCTTCCTTGGTGCCTAACCACTCTCACAGTCTCAATTGACCCTGCTGGTAGAGATCTCCAGAAGCCATATCATGACCTTGAACTTGCTTCAACCCTAGATTCCCATGATCTATCACTATGAAGTTTAGCTTTTTGTACTATTGTCTTTATAATGAATTCTCTTAATGAAAATCTCACTCAATTGCTGTCCTTCCTGCAAAGACGTCTGGGCCATCAAAATTACCCTAGTTTTCATATGTTCTTTACATTGAACCAGAGCAAGACTTTTCCTCATCCTTTTAGACCCATTTTATTTGCCCACTATCTTGGGACTCTGATAATCCCATTTACTTAAATAAGCTTGTGTTTGAATAGACGCTACTCACAAACTTTTTAAAGCATTTCCCCCCTTTGCCTTCTACCTCAATCCACATTTCTCCAAAGGATGAGGGATCAGGGTGACCTGCTCAAGGCATCACTTTCTCCGATGATGGAAGCATCTACGTGTGAAACTGCTGAGTTTCAGTGCTGAGAATGGCAGATACTTTATCGTGACACTGACACAGAAATGAAGACCTCATTCCTGAAGAGCCTTGACTTTGAGCTCTGGTGGAAGGAGGCTTTCGTTATCAAATGGGATCTTGAAGCCTAGTCAGCCAAAGACTACCAGGAATAAACCTGTAGTCTGACAAAATCAAATTTATTGCCTTGCAAAGGAAGGAACAGCAGCATGCCTGAATGTCACTAGACAAGAGGGAGACAGGAGGTGTCTTTTGTAAATTGAGCTCCCCCTGAAGGATTCTGAAGAGGGTCTAAAGGAAGCATGGGATCTGTTTTGGACTGTTTGCTGTTTTGAGGCAGGATTAGGAAAAGAAGGGATCAACTAGGTATAGGGTGCTATCATGCGCCAAAGGTGGATGAGCAATTGTGTATCCCTAGTAATGAATGAAAATAGCAAAGCATTCTGGAGGCATCACTGGTAAAGAAAGCAGTACTCACCCAAACAGGGGTTTATTATGATATTTCACAACTGAGGAGAAAGAGTGTTTTCTGTTAAATTTATAGCTGGCTTTATCTGTGACTGTCCTTCCAGCCTGGTGAATGGCAGAGTTTCTTTGTTTTTCTCAGGCGGAGCTGATTTTCACTCTTTCAATCTCGAACAGATTTTAACTCTTACAGGGTCCTGGATTCTAAACTTGTCTTAATAGTCACAAAGATACATTTCCCCACTTGGCACTTAACCAAGTATAAGATTCTCAGATTTGTCTTGATTTATCTTAATTGAAGCTTCTACAACAGGCATCAAGCCACCCTAAAAAGTTGAGACAGCACTTGCTTCAGCAGCACATATACTAAAATTGGAATAATACAGAGGAGATTAGCATGGCCCCTGTGCAAGGATGACAGGCAAATTTGTGAAGTGTTCCATATTTTTGCACTACATGGATTGAACTAGCTTTCCCTATTTTTAAAACCACAAAAGTTTAATTTTGTTATAGTTCTTTTTAAAAAAAATCTTAAAAATGTGAAAAGTGTACTTGAAAAAAAAATTTTTTTAAGGAAAAAGTTCATGATCAAGAATGCTTAAAAAAATTGGAAAAGTTCATGATCAGGAGTGCTTATGCTTATGCTTTTACCATTAGTAAGTGGATCTAATTTAACTAAATTCTCAAAGTAATAACTTTTGAGAGGTCTTATTGTTTCCCTTCAGATTAGAACAATGATGGTTAAAGTTTAAAAAAAAAAAAAAAGTTGAGGTGAAGCCATATGCATCACTCACAGGTTCCTATTTAGAATCTTTCCAAATGCTCCACCATTCTGCCCTTCGATGATTCCACAACTCTCACTAATTGAGTCTTCTTTAGCTCAGAGCTGATTTCTGTCCTTCTCCAAAAGCTTAATGGCTCTGAATTGAAAATAGCATTGTATCTGAGGCTTACCACAGTTTTTTCTCTATTCTTCTACGTTTCCATTCCCTTTTCTGTCTTTCCATGTATTTTATATTTGAGTCATGCCAGATGGACCCTTGTATTTTCATGTCTCCATGCCTTTGCTCACACTTTTCCTCATGCAGGAATTTCTTCCTCTCCTTTATCCCAGTTGAAATCTATTCTTACTTAAAGGCCTGATGCACGAACTTCTTTGTCCAAGAAGCCACCTCTAAGCAACCCTGTTGAAAGTAGTAGCATTTCTGTAGCACTGTGCTTGTAACTCTATTTAGCGCTTGTTTTACTTGGTCTCTTAAGCACCCAGTGGTGTTTTAGACTTGTCCTTGACATTTGGAAAAAAAGTTCATTTAAAGTACTCCCTATATCTAGGGCAAGTCCTAAATCTGAAGTTCATGGACTTCATTGTGGTCTTCTGGAGGTACAGGAAGGTGAGAATAGCTTGTGAAACTTTCCTATCTGTCGATCTATTTAGCTACCTGTATACTTACGTGTGTTTGTATTTTGCTGGAGAAGGGTCAACAACTTTCATCAGCTGCTCAAAGAGAGTGCAACCCAAAAGAGGTTAAGAACAATGATTAGAATATTAGACTGAGGTGGAATGGGCACTCTGCCACTCAAACAGATGGGGGAGATGACTATAAGCCACCAAGAAATCATGAATGTGCATCAATTGTGGGTGCTTAGGGCATGGTACCCAGCTGGGCAGGTGGAGAGCACCATCCACCCAAAGCTGCCAAGGGCTATTAGCCAATACTGATTAAACTCTGGACTGGACTGACTTTTGGAAATAGTTAAACCCAGTCCTCCCCAGTCAGGCACAGAAGCACAGTAGTTGGCTGAATTTACCCACATAAATGCCTTGCCTGTGCCTTTGTTGAGAAGCTAAGTTGGCAGTGGCAGCAATACTACTTGTCCTTGTCTATTTTTTCTATTCCCAGATAAATGCTAGTTTGATTAATAATCACATTTCAGTCAACCACAGGCACAATGAAGTAGAATAGAAATCTGGAAGGAAAAAAATAATGCATGACGAATCTTATTTCCAGCTTTAGAGTAAAGAGAAAAACTCTTCAAAAGGATTAAGATGCCATATCTTCCCCACACCCTCATGATGATACAAGTTTCTGAGTATATGGGTTACAATACATTACAACTAATACTTAGCATGAATGATAAAACTGGATGACTTGACCTTGATTATACTTCTTAACTGCCCATACTAAAAAGACTCGTGATTTTGAGAATATTTTTCCTGCCATTCCTTCCCTTCCACGGTTTTCCTAGAAAATTTTCTGTGGTGTTAATTTGGCTAAAAGACAGGCTAACTCATGAAAAAAAAGGAATGAAAAATATGTGCACTTCCAATTGTCATGTGAATTCATGTGCTCATCAACTAATTCTTGTCTTGGCACTCATTGAGATCATTTACTACAAATGATTCCCTATCAAAGAGATGTGCTATTGGGTACCTGGATTAAGCGAGGAAGACTCCTCCTGTTTCTTCTTCCTCCAGAATGACTCCTTATCTGTATTATTTCCTTCCTTTTGAACACACCGAATCCTACTACATCAAATGCATTATGAAAACCAAGGAAGATAATTCTTCCAAAAAGCAATTGTGACAGACTTCCAACCTAGCTATGCATGAATGGGGGAGCTTGTTTGTCAACCCAAAAGGCAATAAAACTTGCATATAGTCAAATCAGCTTCAACTACTGGGTTCCTATGGGGGTATGAGGCAATATTCTAGGTCAGTAGTTCTAAAATTTGGGCATGCATTAGATCCACCATGAAGGCTTGTTAAAACACAGATTGCTGAGCTCTACCTTCAAAATTTCTCATACAGTAGATCTGGGGTGGGGTCTGAGAATATGCATTTCTCACAAGTTCCCAGAGGATGCTGATGCTGTTTTTCTGAAGACTGCACTTTGAGAACCACTGATCTAGATCTTTGAGGGCACAAGGTGTTTGAAATTAGTTCAGAAACCACAACATAACCCATTTAAAAATACCTGGCAATACAAGGTAACATAATAGCCCAAAACAAGCTACAATGTAAGTGCTATATAAGCAGTAGAGAGGAAGATCTATGGTGGGATTTGAACAGGCTCCCAAATTTGGATAAGATTAAGATCATCAGAGAGGAAGGTGTAGGGCATTCTAGGATGGGGAAATGAATCAAGCTTAGGTAAGAACGTGCAGTCATCTTGACTGGAGAGTTACTGCTGGTTGGAACTAAGATTTGAGAGTTAGGTCAGCATCAGTTTGTGAAGTGTTTTCAATGCCATTATGTAAGGAGTACAGATTTTATGAAGAATGTAGTATGTTTTCCATTCACACACAATTTCTTCCTGCAGCATCAAGGTACAAAAATTTGTGCTCCACATTACTGCTAGCATTTTAACCTTCCCAAAGTACTTTCAGCTGAGATCAGGAAGGGAAGATATATCTCTGGTGTTTGATAAAGATACCAATTTAGACCAAAAGGTGGATTATTAACAACCTGAATTTATATTTCCTAGGTTGCAAGGATGGGAAGACAACTTTTCAATGTCTCCTGAAATACTAAGTAAAGCCTGTTTGAATATGGATTTAAGTTGCTGATGGGAAAAGGAAAAAATCTTGGCTGTCTGGTACAACTTTGGCCGTTGCCCCACAGAGGGTTTCAAGTAGGCACTACCACGCACTAGACTGCAGTGATTTTCCAGCTTTAAGGTGCACAGGTAGGAATCACCTGGGGACGTTGTTAAAATGCAGATACTGATTCAGTAAGCCTGAGAATTGTGCATTTCTAATAAATTCCCAGAGGATGCCGATGGTGCGGAACACACTCTGAAGCATGGTATCGTGGGACGTCCAGAACTCGTTAGGGGTAACAGAGGCCGATAGCCATCTACCCTGAAGTAAAAGGAGAACAAATGCAATCCTTAAAGGAAAGCCTGTCTACTCGCCCTCCGGAGACGGGGACAGTACCGGTGTGGAAACAAAAGGAAAAACGGCTGGAACAGAGTAGGGACAGAGACAGCACCGGGGGCGGAGGCACAAGGTGCGTCAGGTGTGCGTGTTCCGGTGATGGCGGTCCGGCGGGGCACGCGGTTTGGGGGCCGCTGAGCGTCTCCTCTTGCTCACGGCGTGATCTCTGGCCCTTCCGCCTTCGGCAGCTCCCACCGCAGCCCCTCAGCACGAGGCTGACGGCGGCGGCCGGGCCCTTCTCGCTCTGGCGGGCACCCATGCGGCCCGACCCTGGCATTCGGGCTCCCGGAAGCGGAAGGGGAGTGCGGCCCGGCCAGGGCGGCAGCGGCTGCGGCGCTGGAGGAGACGAGGAGGAGGAGGAGGAGGGGGAAGAGCCGCTGGCGGCTCCGAGAACGGCAGCGGCGAGAGGAGCCAGCCGGCGCCGGTGAGTGTGTGCAGGAGCTGGGGACACGCGGCCGCTCGCGCCGGCCCCTGCCCCTCGGCCCCCGCCCGCCTTTCCTGCCGCGCTCACCTGTCCCGGCGCCGCCCCCGCGCCGCCCCGCAGTGCTGCCCCGACCCGCGTTCTTAACCCCTGGTCCTCTCGGTGCCCTGCTCGCCCCAGGCCCTGCCTTTGTTAGAACCACCTTCTGACAGAACTACAGCCGCCCTCCCCCTGCTCCTCCCATAACTGGTGGTGGGTGGGTTCCTACTCTAGTCGAGATGATTTTGGGTAGGTTTTTTATTTATTTATTTATTTATTTTTAATGTGTGTCCTGAGTTTCTCTTCTGTGAACCGCAGTTTTCCTCTACCACCCCCGGAGACCTCCCCGGTTTCTCTAGGCCATCACAGAGCCTTTCATTCATTTCCAGAACGTCGGTGTGAGGCTGCAGAAGAGTAGCTGGAGGAGAAATACTTTGCTCCTTTACTGCCCTCGCCCCCGCCCCCCATTCAAGGGTGGTTTCGAGAAAATGGTTTATGGATGGCAGTAGTTTGCAGTTGTCACCATTCACTGTAATAGCTCCCCGGATTTTAACTGGAGAGGCCACTTAAAGTTATAGTCTTTCACAGGCTATATTTGGGTCACATTTTAATATCCTTTGTGAGTCATGAGAATGTACCTCCAAGGCTAAGGGGACCTGACCAATTATTACTTGGAAATACTGGGATTTAGCGTCCATAAAGGTGCAAGAAAAAGAAAAATCAAGGTCATTGTGGGCGTCTTGCAAACCTAAGAAAAAGACCACTAAAGACAGTTAAGCTCCAAGTTCAAAACATGTGTCAAATGGATCCTCAGCCTAGTACATGAATATGTGTACGTAAAAAAATTAACCACACTCCTTGTGGTAAAAATGATATTAATGATAATAGTAGTAGTCCCCATTTGATGACTGTTTAGTAAGTACCATCCCTGTAGTAAAATTCTTTACATGTAACATCTCATTAAATCTCTCCAATTCTTTAGATTTTATTTTAAAGTACAGAGAGGTGCATTATTTTACCTGCTAGTTGTGCTATCTCTTAATGGCAAAAAGGTTTTTGAAGAAGAGATGAGGTGAGAAATCAATTGGAAAGAAAGATCCAAATGAGATTTTGTGTGATGGAAAGAACTAGATTTTAGTACTCTTGCCATCACTTTCTTGCTGGGGGTTATGGGTAAGTTCATTGATTCATGCTGTTTTCTCATCTCTACAACCAGGGAGTCAGACTAAATTCTTTAAGGCTTATTTTAGCTTTTCCATGCTCACTAGCCATATATTATGCTCTTAAATAATTTAAGATGTAAGATGATACATTTAAAATAGTTACATGAAGAAGTATTAGTAAAAGTATATCAAATATAACTTAAATTTATAATTCCATAACTTTTGGTATAGTAATTCTGTATTCACATTTTAAATGTAAAACAATAGGGTTATATTAGATCTCCTCAAATTGTTGAAATTTCTGTTAAACTTATACATCAGAAGCTGCATTTGGAATAAAAAAAATAGAGCATATTTTTAACAAAATGATGAGGACTGTGTCACCTTGCCTATCTCTTCGGTGTTTTGTTTAATTAAAGATATTTAAGCATTTAAATATGCATGCATATAATCATCAGCTTAATGGGTAGGTTCTAAAATGAAGTAATCGGTGAATCATGTAATTTTTACTTTTTATTTGCCCACTGTCTGATTTCTTTTCATGGTGACTGATTGAGAACCTGTAGAAATGCACATGAATAATTTAGTGACCCGGCATTCAAAATAATGCAATGGATTAGTGAAGAAACTTTTTTTCTGGAATAGTAATGAGTCATTGAAAACTTCTTTCAGCATATAAAGCTCTAGATAGTGATCAACATTACCAGGCATAACAAGAAAGACAGAGGAAAAGTCATTAAAAATTTCTTTAAATTTTATTTTATGATTATTTTTTAACAAATCAGTTTTATTGATACATTTTAATAAAGCATAAATCCATCCAAAATGTACAATTAGTGATATTTGGTATAAGCACATAGTTGTGCATTCATCACTTCAATCATTAATAGAGCCTTTTAATTATTCCAACAATAATAATAATAAACAAAAAACAGACAAGCCAAAAAAACACACAAAAAAGTCATCATCTCTCTATCTATGCTTCCCCTCCCATACATAGCTGCTATTCTGTTTCCGTCTCTCTAGCTTATTCGTATTTTGTTTTGTAAAACCAGTCTTATGTATGCAATACCACTCATATTCGTATTTCACATGAGGTTTCACCAAATTACACAGTGTTGTTACAGTTA
>JAQZBX010014179.1:0-38915 GCA_029593785.1 Cabassous unicinctus
AGGTACTTTGGATTGATTACTGAGCTGTGCACTTTTGTGAGCCTTCACCTGCTTCCTTCAGCCAGTGCCTGCCCTGCAGGCCCCAGCTCTGTGGAACGCTGTCTTTGGGACATTGCACATTGCGGTTACACTCCCTGTTCCACCTTCACCAAAGGCAGCACAAGCAGAGATCTCGGCTGTTACCTCTGCTTTACAAGGTCTTCCACTTCTTGTGTCTGTCTTCCATTTCGGGGCTGGATGCAGCTGCTGCTGCTTGGGGCGGAGATGAAGACAGTGTTTAGCATAAGTTGTTTCATGCACAATGAGGACCTGAATAAAGATTTCTGATCAACTTCAACCCAGCGTGTTTTATAATCCTGCAGAGCTGCCATACCCAGGCTCAGACCTTCCCAGTCCTCCCTACCAGCCATTTGAACCTCAGCCCTTTCATTTATTTTGTTCTTTACTTTTCTAGCACGTTACCAGTAAGGAGGCAGGGTATTGAGAAAACAGCAGGAAGCCTGGGACGGTGGTTCTTAAGTATTTTTAGATCGTGGACCACTTTGAAGATATAAAATCCATGCATAGACGCTCAGTCCTGTAAGAGTCTTTAAGTAACCTTTTAATTTTAGAATAATTTTAGATTTACAGAAAAGTTGCAGAGGTAGTATAGAGAGTTCCTGTGTACCTCTCACCTAGGGTTCCCATTTTTAACATCTTACATCACCATGGCATAGTTGTCAAAACAAAGACACTGGCATTTGTATATTACCATTCCCTAAACTCCACACTTTATTTGTATTTCACCAGTTTTCTAATAGTGTCATTTTTCTGTTTCAAGATCCAATCCAGGATACCACATTTCGTTTAGTTGTCGTGGCTCCCCAGTCTCCTGGTCTATGACAATTTCTCAGACTTCCTTTGTTTTTTTTTTTAATGACCTTGACAGCCTTGAGCAGGATTGGCCAGGTATCCTGTAGAATTCCCCAACCTTGGCTTTTCTGGTTTTTTCTTTGTGATCAGTTAGTCCCGTAACACTTTGCTTAAAATTTCAGGGATTGCACCGACCCTGATTTTGAGCCTCCAGAATTTGCAAATGGAAATTTAAAAAAGCATGTTAATTTTTTTCAAGATAAACTCAAAATTACAGGTTGTAGCCCATTAGTGGGTCATGAAATCAATGTAATGGGTTGCCACCAGCTTTTAAAACTTTTAAATATACAAAGCATCAGCACATTGAATTAAAAAATTATTTTTTGTTTCACTTATGTGTGTGTTTATGAGCTTATTGTGTAAAATGTATGTGGTAAGCAGAATTTTGGCCCTCTGGACTTTCACCCCTTGGTGTCACACCTGTGAATATGTTACATGGCAAAAGGGACGTTGCTGATGTAATTAAGGTTACTAATCAGTTGACTTTCAAATCGATTATCCTGAATTATCTGAGCAGGCATAATGCAATCACATGAGCCCTTAAAGGCAGAGCTTTCTCCAGTTAAGGGTCAAGAGGATGTCAGTGAGATTTGAAGCATGAAAAAGGATTTGGCCCTCTGTTGCTGGCTTTGCAGATGAAGGGGGCCAGGAGCCAAGGAAGCTGAGAGTGACCCCCTGCTGACAGTCAGCAAGGAAACAGGACTTCAGAGCTGCGGCCCCAGGGAACGGAATCTGCCAATGACCTGAATAAGCTTGGAGGTGGATTCTCACCCTCCAGGTGAAAGCCAAGGCCAGCCAACACCTTCACTCTGATCTTGTGAGACCCAAAAGAGAATCCCGCCAGGCTATGTCAGGCTTCTGACCTGCAGGACTGTGAGACAGTAGGTGTGTTGTTTTAAGCTGTTAAGTCTGGTGATTTGTTATGGCAGCAATAGAAAGCTGTTACAATATATTTCTTACTGAGTGTCCAGGTTAAAAAAAAATTGGAAAATATTGCTGTAGTAGAAAGGATCTTAAATGAGAATCAGGAGACATCAGCTCTCATCCCTCCGATCTCACCCCTTAGATGCCTTTGCATTAATCATTTATCCTTCCTGAGTTTTCTCTTTATCAGATGAGTGGGTTTTTCTAAAGTTTCTTCTGTATGATATTTTTCTTTTATGACTTTTATTTTCAGTAAATTTCACCCTCTTTAGTGTACAGTTGTGACTTTTGACAAATGTATATAATCATCATCAAAATCAAGATGTAGAATAGTTCCATTACCACAGAAATTCTCTTGTGCTTCCCCTCTGTAGTCACCCCCTCCCACCGTCCCTTGCCAATGGCAACAACTTTCTGGACCTGTATTAGTCAGCCAAAGGGGTGCTAATGTGAAATACCAAAAATGGGTTGGTCTTTATAAAGGGTATTTATTTGGGGTAGAAGTCCACAGATACCAGGAAATAAAGCGTTAAGTTTCTTCTCTCCCCACAGTCCATTGCCACGTGTTAGAGCAAGACAGCTGCCAGCGTTTGCCAGGGTTCAGGCTTCTGGGGTTCCTCTCTTCCCGGGGCTGCGTTTCTCTCCTGGCTTAGCTCCTGTTTCCTCCACAAGGTCAGCTGTGGATGATCAGGCGAACGGCTGGCTCACTTCTCTTCTCCTGGGGCCTTCTTTCCAATATCAAAACTGCTTCTCAAAAACTGCAACAGCTCTGTTCTTTGCCTTGCCTTTTATATTCGATTCCCCACCCACCAAGGGGTGGGGCTCAACACCCTAATCATAACCTAATCATGCCCAGATTAACCGGTCAGTTTACAAGCATGATCCAATTATATTTTTGGAATTCATAATTACATCAAATTGGCCAAGGGTTACAGGTCCCTATTGTTTCTCC
The DNA here is from genome assembly GCA_029593785.1 of Cabassous unicinctus. NCBI lineage: Eukaryota > Metazoa > Chordata > Mammalia > Cingulata > Chlamyphoridae > Cabassous > Cabassous unicinctus. Next base: position 2,789 of record JAQZBX010014179.1, read on the forward strand.
AAAATGTCATACAATAGAATCATACAGTATGTAGCCTTTTGAGTCTGGCTTCTTTAATTTAGCATAATGTGTTTGAGATTCATCCATATTGTGTGTATCAGTTGGTTCCTTTTTATTGCTGAGTAGTATTTCCTTGTATGGAGTGTATGTGCCACAATTTGTTTATTCTCCAAGTGAAGGACATTTGGGTTGTTTCAATTTTGGGCAATTATGTATAATGCTGCTGTAAATATTTATGTACAGGTTTTTGCATGAGCATAAAGTTTCATTTCTCTTGGGTAAATTACCTAGGAGTCAGATTGCTGAGTCTTATTTTAAATCTGTGTTTAAAGAAATTGCCCAGCTTTGCCAAAGTGACTGTACTATTTGCATTTACATCAGAAATATTTGAAATTTCCACTCGTTCTGTATCCTTGCCAGCACTTGGTGTTAACTTAAAAAAAATTCTTTTTAAAAAATTTTAACCATTCTAATAGGTATTTAGTGTTATCTCATTGTGGTTTTAATTTGCATTTTCCTAATGACTAGTGATGTTTAACAGTTTTTCATGTGCTTATTTGCCACTGTATAATTTCTTCAGTGAGCTCTCTGTTCTCATCTTTTGCTTGTTTTTAAATTTGGGTTGATTTATTATTTTTTTAATAATGAACTTTACTTTCAGAGAAGTTTAAGGCTCACAGAAAAATTGCACTCCAAAGTACAGAGTTCCCATGTATTCCCCCCCCACCCCCCTGTCACACACACATAATTTCCTCTGTTGTAACATCTTGCATTAATGTGGTACATTTGTTACAATTGATGAACCAATATAAATATATTAAAAGTAACAAAAGTCTATCGTTTACTTAGTGCTCACTTTTTGTGTTGTAAAGTTCTGTAAGTTTTGGCAAGTGGGTAATGTCATATATCCACCATTATGCTATCATACAGAATAGTTTCACTTCCCTAAAATGTCCTGTGCTCCACCTATTCTTCTCCACCCCTCCCAAACCCATGGTAACCACTGATCTTGTTACTGTGTCTATAGTTTTGCCTTTTCTAAAATGCATGTAGTTGGAATCATACAGTATGTAGCCCTTTCAGACTGGCTTCTTTCACAGCAATTTATCTTTAAAGTTCTTCCATGTCTTCGTGGCTCGAGGTGGCTTGATAGCTCATTTTTTTCACTTAACTGAATAATTTTCCATTGTGTGGATGGGCCACAGTTTGTTTATCCTTTCATTTATTGCAGGGCATCTTGGTTGCTTCCAAGTTTTGACAATTATAAATAAAGCTGCTATAAACATTCGTATGCAGGTTTCTGTTTGGACATAAGTTTCAACTCCTTTGGATAAAGATCTAGGAGCCCGTTGCTGGATCATATGGAAAGTCTATGTTTAGCCTTGTAACAAACTGCCAAACTGTCTTCCAAAGTGGATGTACCACTTTGCATTTTACGTTCCCACCAGCAAAAAAAACAGCAAAGAATTCCTGTTGCTCCATATCCTCAGCAGCATTTGCTATTGTCAGTGTTTTGGATTTGCCATTCTAATAGGTGTGTGGTGGTATCTCATTTCAATTTGCAGTTCCCTAATGGTATATGATGTTGAGCATCTTTTCATATACTTATTTGCCATCAGTTTCTCTTTGATGAGGTGTCCAGCTCTTGCCATTTTTAAACTGAGTTGTATATTTTCTTATTACTGAGTTTTAAGGTTCTTTGTATATGTTAGATATAAATCCTTTGTCAGATACGTGTTTTACAAATATTTTTTCCCAGTCTGTGGATTGTCTTCATTCTCTTAACAGTGTCCTTTGCAGAGCAGAAATTTTAAATTTTAATGAAGTCCAACTTATCAACTTTTTCTTTCATAGATCATACTTTGGGGTTGAATCTAAGAAGTCATTGCAGGGAACGGATGTAGCTCAGTGGTTGAGCACCTGCTTCTCATATATGAGGTCCTAGGTTCAATTCCCAGTACCTCCTGAAAATAAATAAATAAACAAACAAACAAGAAGATATAGTTTTTTAAAAAGTCATTGCAAAACCTAAAGTCACCTAGATTTCCCCCTATGTTATTTCCTAGAAGTTTTATGGCTTTGTGTTTTATATTTGTGTCTGTGATCCATTCTTAACTGATTTATTTGAAAGGTGTAAGGTCAATATCTAGATTGATTTTTTTTTGCATATGGATGTCCAGTTATTCCAGAACCATTTGTTGAAAAGGTGGTCCTTTCTCCATTGAATTGCCTCTGCTCCTATGTCAAAGATATGTTAACTATATTGTGTGACTCTGTTTCCTTAGCCTCTATTCTGTTCCATTGATCTATTTGTCTATTTTCGCTAATACTATACTGTCTTGATCATTGTAGCTTTATAGTAAGTCTTTAGAGTTAATTTGTTGATATCCACAAAATGCTGAGATTTTGATTGGAATGGCTTCGAATCTATATATCAAGTTGGGAAGAACTGACCTCTTAATAATATTGAGTCTTCCTATCCATGAACATGGAATATCTCTCCATTTATTTAGCCCTTCTTTGATTTCTTTCATCAGTTTTATAGTTTTCTTCATATAGATCTTACATATATTTTGTTAGATTTGTACCTATTTCATTTTTTTAAAGCTGCTTATTTTAGTTTCTCAGTTGCTAAAACAAATACCATACAATGGGTTGGTTTAACAACTGGAATTTATTGGCTCACAGTTTTGAGGCTAGGAGAAGCCCAAAATTGAGTATCAAGCCTTCCTGAAGACTGTGGTGTCTGGTGCTGGCTGCCAGTGTTCCTTGGTCCTTGGCTTTTCTATCACATGGCAATGCACATGGCAGTATCTTCCTTTCCCTTCTGGGTCCCATTGACTTCCAGCTTCTGGCTGCTCCCTATGGCTTCTTTCATTCCATGTCCAGTTTCCTTTGATATAAGGACTTTGGCCATATTGGATTAAGGCCTGCCTTCATTCAGTTTGGGCACACCTTAACTGATAACATCTTCAAAGGTCCTATTTACAAATGGGTTTACACCCACAGGATCAAGGGTTGGGATCTAAACATGACTTTTGTCAGGGACATGTCTCAGTCCCTAAAAGTGCTAATAATGTAAATGGTGTAGTCTCATCCCTTCCAAGAACAGGATTTCTAAAACCCCATATCTTGCTAGGTTTCCTATCTCCATTTCTCCAGGGTAAGCTTCAGGTATACAGAATAGTTAGTGGCTAATAACTAATCATGCTAATGACATATTCTCTTGTAGAGTATATAATGTTTGTGCTTAAATACTTTGTGTGCCTTGCCTCATCCCTACCTAAACTTTGTCTAAGAAAGTGATGTGCATATTTCTCATGTATTAAAGGGAAAATTTAAAAGGCCACTGCAGTAAAACTAAATCACCTATCTTACGACCCAGCAGTTTTCCTAGGCACTTACCCAAGGGACATGAAAACATATGTCCACAAAAAGACATACATGAATCACAGCTTTATTTACAATAGCCCCAAATTGGCAATAGCCTTGGATAGTTGTGCATCAGCACATGAATGGATAACTAAACTGGTAGACAATGGAATATTACTCAGTTATTGTTTCCTAGGCTGCTGAAGCAAATACGCTGAAATGGATAGGCTTAAACAATGGGAATGTATTCACTCACAGTTAGAATCCAGGAAAACGTCCAAATCAAGGCATCATCAAGGTGATGCTTTCTTCCCGAAGGTGGACTGCTGGTGATCCTTGGTTCCTCTGCCACATGGCAAGGCACGTGGTGGTATCTACTGGTCTTTCCCTTACTGGGTTACGTTGATTTCAGCTTCTTGCTTCTGTGGCTTTTTTTCTGTCTGAATTTCAGTCCCTTTATAAAGGACTCCAGTAATAGGATTAAGACCTATCCTGATTGAGGTGGGCCACACCTTAGTTGAAGTAACCTCATCTGAAGGTCCTACTTACAATGGGTTCACATTCACAGGAATAGATTAACTTTAAGAACTGTTTTTCTGGGGTACATACAGCTTCAAACCATGATAGTAATGAAAAGTAAAGAACTACTTATGTATTCAACAACCTGGATGACTTTTAAAATATTTTACTGAGTGAAAGAAGCTGTGCAAACAAGAGTACATACTACCTGATTCCATTTATGTGAAGTTTTAGAACAGGCAAAATTAATTTATGGTGGGAAAAAAGCAGAAGAGTTATTGTTTCTGGATGGTGGATAGGGATAGCAACTAGGAAGGGGCATGAGGAAACTTTCTGTGTTCTGTTTCTTGATGGGGATATAGGTTACATGATGTTTGTGTTTGTCAGACTCAGCGAATGGTATGCCTCAACATTTCCCTGTATGTATTTATATTTTATTAAAAAAAAACCATAAGCAAATATTTGTCTTCTAGATAATGTGCATTCTGGAGTGTTTAGGGGAGAAGTTTACTGATGCTCACAACTTTGAAACGCATGAAAAAATAAGATGAATTGATGGATGGAGAAACAGGTGCTAAAATAGAGCAAAATGCTAACAATTACAGAATCCAAATGATGGGTCGACTTCTCCATTTGAAAATTTTGATAATAAAATGTTGGAAAAATAAAGGTCATTGAAATCCCACGGGTAGTTGAGTGAAAATGGCAAAGTGGAAGGAGAGAGAGGGGACCCAAATAGTCTAGTCCACCAGCAATTTCTGTGCGCCTTCCAAGTGCAGCACAGACACGGAGATGAGTAAGATCCACTCTGGTCTTGCAGGACTTCAGAATCTCTGTCGGAGGCATACATTTCTCTAAAACAAAAGAATATTTTATTTTAATGACTGTGTTAGTTGAGGCACGACGTGATGAGTGTGGGAGACGAAAGTTACATCCGAAAAATTGGTTAAGATAAACCGCCTCCCCACCCCGCTGCAAGGGCAGCCATCTCCCAGCCTTTCCAGAGCCCCACACTCAAGGTTCCTGTCACCTGCAGAGGAGATGACTAATGTGCTCATCCTCTCAGCTCCTGGCGCCTAACAGCTAGCTTTCAGTTACTATGCAGATGAACTGATAAGTGGATGACAAATGACTTGTGATGAATAAGTTATAATTGACTCTTTTTAAAAGATTTATTTTATTTATCCCCTGCTCCCTGTTGTTTGTGATCACTGTCAGGTCTCTGTGTCCATTTGCTGTGTGCTCTCTGTGTCTGTTCGTCTTCTATCTAGGAGGCACCAGGAACCGAACCCGGGACCTCCTATGTGGAGGAGAGGCGCTCAATCACCTGAGCCACCCCAGCTCCCTGGTTTGTTGGGTCTCTCATTGCCTTTACTCTTTGTGTCTCTTTTTGTTTCATCATCTTGTTGTGCCAGCTCACCGCGGCTGCTTGCCACACCAGCTTGCCTTCTCTAGGAGGCACCGGGAACCGAACCCAGGACCTCCCCTGTGGTAGGCAGAAGCCCAATCACTTGAGGCACATCCGCTTCCCATAGTTGACTTTTGAGATAAATTTATTAGAGTGGATTTAAGGCTCTCCCTAGAAGAGTGCCATTCTCACATACTTTCTAATGTGCCCCTTCCAGTGGGAGATTCCGGGTACAGGGAGACCTGGCTCTGAGAGAATAGCACATGATCCAGGATGTAGTCCTTGGAGTGTCACCCGAGTGAACAGCGCCTGCCATGTATTTCTTGATGGAAATTCAGTTTGGATATTACTGATTTATTTTTTATTTTTCTTTTTTTTTAAAGATTTATTTATTTATTAATTTATCCCCCCCTTGCTGCTTGTGCTTGCTGTGTCCATTCGCTGTGTGTCTTCTCCGTGTCTGCCTATCTTCCCCTTGCTGTGAGGTCCCGCTGCATCAGCCCCTTGCGCCGCGCAGGCCGGCCTGCCCTCACAAGGAGGCCCCGGGAAGCGAACCCGGGGCCTCACACATGGTAAACGGGGGCTCTATCGGTTGAGCCATACCCGCTTCCTGTTGTGAGGACTTGCTGCATCAGCCCACTAGGCCACGCGGGCTGGCCTGCCCTCACAAGGAGGCCTCGGGAAGCGAACCCGGGGCCTCCCATATGGTAAACGGGGGCTCTATCGACTGAGCCACTCCCGCTTCCCGATATTACTGATTTAAACACTAGTTTCAAAACTCGTCTGTGGCATTTGTTAAAAAATGCCAATTTCTGGGTCCCATCGCTCCAGATCCCATGAATAAGAATTGCAGGGAATGGAGCTCCAAGAAGCTGCATTTTAAACAAATTTTCCCGGGAATGATCTCAGCAGTGGTGCACAGATGGTTCTTGGTCTACAGGAAACTGTAAATCTCCCTCGTAAGGGCAGGAGGAGATAAAATTATGGATGTGGTAATGTCTGGGATAATTCAGAAAGGAAGTGAGGTCTTTTGGTCACATTTGAGTGGGTGCAGGCTGTGCTTTGCCCATATGCAGAAAATTCTCTCAATATTTCAAAGTATCAGAGAAGATTGTGGAGGAGAGAGGAAGCAGTAGCTGTAGAATCAGGAGACCATGATCTGCATGTGCCAAGGGCGTGGGGCCTCGCAGACCAGGTTTAAAGTCCCCGCTCAAGGCCAAGGCCACAGGATGAGAAAGACAGCACTGCCACTCGCTGGCTATTGTGTGGAATTGCCTGGCAATGACACTCCTAGTTTTTTGTATTAGGGATAAAGGCTAAGTTGCTCTAATAAATATGCTCTGAACACACTGGCTGAAATAAAGTCAAAGTTTATTTCTCAGTTGAACTGGTCTTGGCTAGCAGGGCAGCTCTGTGCATAGGGTCTTTCTGCGATCCAGCCCCCTTCCACCTTACTGCCTTTCCATCCCTAACTCCAGCATGGTCCAAGAGAACTTTCTGTGATGATGGAAATGTTCCACATCTGTGGTGTACAATATGGTAGCCACCAGCTACACGTGGCTACTGAGTGGCTGCAAAGTGGCTAGTGCAACCGAGGAGTCAAATTTTAAATTTTTACTTCACTTTAATGAATTTAAACTTAACCAGGTGGCTAGTGGTTACTGTATTTGACAGTGCAGCTCTAGGTCAAATATGGGTAGCCTCCAAGTCCAGCTCACCGGAAGGGGAAAGACAGTGTCAGTAGGGCCAGGGGTTTTCCTTTTAAGGTGGAGATGACCCAGATGTTGCACACTTTACATCAGTTCACATCCCACTGGCCCACAGCTCATTGCAAGGAGAGCTAGGAAATAGGCAGCTGAGTGATGGATAGATTTTGGTAGCTCTTAGGGAGGCTGTGGGCGGGCACATGAACATTCCTAAGCCTAAGGTTATTGCCAGGGTCACGATGTCATAAGGCTGGTAAGCGCTTAGCACGATGCGTGGAACATGACATTCAGTAAGCGTTAGGTATTGTTCCTGTAGCCTTTGTTAACTGCAGAGCTGACCTTCAGTGATGTCACTGAGAGTATTCTGAATGTCTCGCTGAAGGTAACAGAAGCTCTAAATAAGGAATGAGGGCTATTCGAAGTGCACAGAAGAGAAACCCCATAAATGGAGACAAATCTGCACACAAGACATTGCGCTTAGTTAACGAGAGTTCGTGCCTAAGAAATAGGTTCATTTTGATGTGCCGACCATCCCAGGTTTCTTAGCCTGAGACATATTCACTGAGACTGGGAAGGGCCTCTTTAGAGAGACCTGGAGAGTTTTTACCCCAGATAGATTGTCCCTTGCATTCCCCACTCCCTAATAGAGTCTAGTAGAGCAAATGGTGAAAGGTGGGCTTTTAAAAAGCTGCCTGTGCTGGTCAGCTCACGGTGTTTTCCTGACGAGCTGATAATGAGCACATCTCTACCTTGTTAGTGAAGATAAACTGGGTGCCGCAGGGGCAGTGACAGTTGTGGAAATCATCTGTCCTCATTCAGTTGTGGAAATCATCTGTCCTCATTCCAGGAATGTCACAGCAGTGTGTCATGAAGCAGAGATCAATATTTAGCCTTTTAAATTAAAGAGAATGAATTCAGTAAAAAGGATCTCACTCCTTTTTAAAGAAACACATCATTTCAGAGTAAGCAACTGTGGCATTCTATTTCAAAACAGTGGGTGATAATATTTCTTATTTGCCTTACCTGCTGGAAGAAACTTTGTGCCTTCAGGGCTTTGAATTAGTAAAATACTCTCCAGGTGAATGCTGGATGAAAATTTGAGGGATTATTTTCTAGATTACTCCATCATGACTGCTACAATGTGTTGCATGCTAAAATCAGGAAGCTAAATGGATTTTTCTCCTAATGTCACTCCTAATTGCAAATGACACGAATCACAGTGATTTCACGAAACAGTCTGTAAAACTGAAAAGGTCTGTAATTTAGAATGTTTCCTAGTAGAGAAAATGTCAAACATAATGGAATTGGGGAGAGAAAATTCCCAAGAGAGCTCAAGATCATGGGAAAACCTCAAACTCAGAGTTGAGGAGAGAGAGTGTGGCCTAAAAGAAAACTCGAGGGCACAAGAGAAGGGGAGCTCCTAAGCTGGAGGTGGCCCTGGGAGACAAGAAGATGAGGACGAACATGCCAGCAAATGTCAGCAAATTGAGCTGAGGCCCTGATGGTGACATGCCCTAATGTCCATGAACATAGGCCAGGGCCAGCAGGGCCTCTCGTGGCTGAATAGACCTTCCCACCAGCTTCCAGGACCCGTGGAGGCCTTGGCAAGGGAGGGGCTGTGTTTCTCATAGGCTTAATTATGAGCTCGTGGTTTAGGAATGATGGGGGCAAGTGTCTACTAAAGTCAGCAGTGACAGTGGGAATCAAAGGCTTGGGACAGATGATGGCAAACACTCTTCAGTAGTCTAAATGACAGAAATTTCACAGTCGTGGGAAGTTTTTTTTTTTTTTTTTTTTTTAAGATTTATTTTATCTTCCCCCATCCTCCTCATTGTTTGAGCTCACTGTCTGCTTGTTGTGTGCTCATCTTCTTTTTAGGAGGCAGCGGAAACTGAACCCAGGACTTCCCTTGTGGAAGGAAGGCACCTCTGCTCCCTTCTTGTGTCTCTCATTATGTTTCCTCATTGTGTCTTTTTGTTTTGCCATCTTGTTGGGTCAGCTCGCCATGCCAGCCTGTCGTCTTGCTTGTCTTCTTTAGGAGGCACCGGGAACCGAACCTGGGACCTCCCATATGGTAGGCAAGAGCCCAACTGCTTGAGTCACATCTGCTTTCCTAGTTGTGGGGCTTTAATCAGCCTCTTCTGCTTAAAATCCTTCTTTGACTACTGACGGGCCCTCAGGACAAGCTCCAAACTCCCGAGAAGACTTTGGAAGGTCTTTGTGATCTGGACCTTGCCCACCTCTCCATGCTTATTACTCCCCACCTTGTGCTCCAGCTGCTCTTTGAATTTTTGGAGGGAACCACAGCCCCCATGACTTGGCATGAGCTCCTCCCTTTGCTGATGTATGTCTCTGCTTCCCCCCAGTCCCCACCACCACTGGTAAGAGCCTGGTGAGAGCAGGAGCAGGGAGGAGGAATGCAGTGCCTGCCGGGAAACCTGGAGCAGGAAGCTTATGGGGGGGGTGTGTCTCTCTCCCTCCTTCTACCCTCTTATCTCCCAAGTGCCTCCCATTGGCTGAATTCACCCAGGACGCAGGGGCAGGGGAGCCCTGCCATATACTTGTCAAGGTCAGCCTTCTAGGGCTCAGACCAGGGCAGAGGAGGGTGAAGAAGGAATGGGGCAGGGGAGAAAGGGGTGGTGGCGCAAAGACAGGTGCCGGGTGAGGTGCTATCGGTTTACAATGGGAGCGGCCTTGCCCCGCCACTCTCTTCCTGGTCCTGCTCCTCAGAGACAGCCACCTTCAGCTAGTCTGGTTCTCCTTGGTATTTACATCCATATTTCTAAACTATATGCTTACACTGCTTTTTTATTTATTTTTTTTATTTTTAAGTTGACTTCCTTCCTACTACTCCCCCCATTTCCTCTTCCTCCACTCCCAGCCTGGTAATAGCATATGTTGAAATCAATAGTCAGTGTCCACATTACTATGACTGTGCAAGGATTATTTACTCCCAAGCCAAGGTCTCCCTTCTTTTTAAATGTATTATTATTTTTTCTGGAGTAATAATCACTGTCTTAGTTTGCCACAGGGCTGCTGATGCAAAGTACCAGAAATGGGTTGGCTTTTATTTAGGGTAAAAGCTTACAGTTCTGAGGCCATGAAATGTCCTAATCAAGGCATTAGCACAGATGCTTTCTCACCAAAGTTAGCTATTGGTGATTCTGGGGTCTTGCCACGTGGTGAAGGTGGCAGCAGATTTCTGCTTGGTCTCTGCCTTCCCTTCTGGGCTGTACCGTCTCCTGGAGCTCAGCTATGGGCAACCAGGCATAGGCCTTGTCTCTTTCTGGGCTTCCTCTCTCAGTCTCGGCTGTTCCACATCCTTCCCAAGTTCAGCTGTGAGCTATCAGGTATATGGTTCATCTCTTCATCAGCCTTGAGCTGCTCTGTGGGCCCAGCCTTTTGGGGGCTTCGTGCTTCAGCTTTAGCTACTAGTGATCCTCGAGTCCTTTCTCACATGGCAGGATCAAAATTGTCAGCTTCCTTTCTTTGTATCTCTCTCTTTGAGTCTCTGTTTATATAAAGCTCCAGTAAGAGGGTGGAGACCCAACTTGAGTCATGCCTCACTGATGTAGTCCAATCAAAAAGGCCCACATCAACAGAAATGGATTAGTTCAAGAACATAATGTTTTTCTTTTTTGGATTCATAAAATTACTTCAAACTGTCACAAGCACATTGTTTTGCTTTTTTTTTTTTTTTTTTCATTTGCTTAGCTTTCTATGAACTTCCCACTAAGTTTATCCAAATACTTGAAGTCTAGGTGCCATTGTGAAGGGACTTTGAAGAAGTAACTAAGGTTACTAATCAGTTGACCTTAAAATAGAGAGATTAACTTGGATTACATGGGTGGGACCAGGGTAATCACATAAGCCCTTAAAAGCAAAAGAGGAAGGCAGAGGGGAGCGGATGTAGGTCAAGTGGTTGAGTGCCTGCTTTCCATGTATGAAGTCCTGGGTTTGATCCCCGGAACCTCCTAAAAACAAACAAATGAAAAAACCAAGTCTCATTGGGGAGTGGATGTAGCTCATTGGGAAGCACCTGCTTCCCATATACGAGGTCCTGGGTCCAATCCCTGGTACCTCCTAAAAACAACAAAACAACAACAACAACAACAACAACAACAACAAAACAGGAAGGCAGAAAAGTCAGAGGAGAGATGAAGCAGAAAGACCCAAAACTACAAAACTCATAGGAGAAAACAGAGAAGCATCTTCAGGATTTTGTGTTAGGCAATGGTTTCTTGGATTTTACCCACAAAGCATGAGTAACAAAAGGGAAAATAGATAAACTTCATCAAAATTAAAGATTTTTGTGAATCAAAGGACTTTTGTGTATCATGAATGTAAAAAGGGAATGGGAGAAAATATTTGGAAACCGCATATCCAATAAGGAGTTAATATACAGAATATATAAAGAAATCCTACATCTCAGCAACAAAAAGACAAACAACCCAATGAAAAAATGGGCAAAAGACAATATACATTTCTCCAAAGAAGATATACACATGGCCAAAAAACACATGGAAAGATGTTAGCCATTAGGAAAATGCAAAGCAAAACCACAATGAGATATCATTTCACACCCGCTAGAATGGCTATTATTGAAAAAAAAAAAAAAGCCTAGAAAATTACAAGTGCTGGGGAGGATGTGGAAAAACAGGAACACTCGTTCATTGCTGGTGGGAAAATGGGGCAGCCTCTGTGGAAAACAGTTTGGCAGTTCCTGACAAAGCTAAGTATAGAATTATCATATGATTTGGCAATCCCAACTTTTAATTATATACCCAAAATAATTGAAATCAGGGACTGAAACAAATTTTCACACTGATGTTCATGGCAACATTATCTGCAATTGTCAAAAGATGGAAGCAATCCATGTGTCCATCAACATATGAATGGAAAAACAAAATATGGTATATATGTACAATGGAATAAAAAGCTGTAAAAAGGAATGAAGTTCTGATACACGTGACAACATGGATGAACCTAGAAGACATCACATTGAGTGATATAAGTCAGACACAAAAGGACAAATATTGTATGATCTTACTTATATGAAATAATTAAAATAAACATATTCACACAGAGTGAGAAAATGGAATATAGGTCACTAGGGGCTGAGGTAGGGGTAGAGATTGGGGAGTTAATGGGTACAGAGTTTCTACTTGGGATGATGGAAGAGTTTTGGTAATGGATAGTGGTGATGGCAGCACAGCATTGTACATATGATTGCCACCATTGAGTTTTATTTTTTGATGTGTTTTAAGAGGACATTTTAAGTCATGTATATGTTACTAGAATAAAAATTTGAAGGAGAAAACCATAGGAGTTTTTCAGAACACAAACACTAATCCCTAATGTAAACTATGGAGTGTAATGAGTATAGTTAATAGTACAATTATAATAATGTTCTTTCATCGTTGTAGCAAAGGAACCACAATGCAATGTGTAAATACTGAGGAAAACTGTATATGAAGGGGGTATATGGGAACTCTATTTTCTGCATGATTTTTCTGTAAACCTACAACTTCTCTAATAAAAAATTATCAAAAAAGTTGTATATGCATATATAACCTAAAAAACAAAAGAGCTTTAACAAAGAGGGACATACCATACCCATTGTTGCTTTTTACCTAATAATCTATTTTAGAGATGTTTCCTTACCGGCACACACATTTGTACCTATTTTTTAAAATGCTGTATGGTATTCTATTGTATGCACAATTTTTTAAGTCAATCCTCTATTGATAAACAATTAGAATATTTCCAACTTGGCTTTTACATATAATGCTTCAATGAATATTCTCATTCAGAGTTTTGCTTGCATGTGGGAGTGTATCTATAGAATAAATTTCTAGAAGTAGGATTGCTAAATTAACAGTTAGGTAATTTTAAAATTTTTGATCCTCCAAAGAAATTGCACCAATTTATAGTCACACCAACAGTGTTTGACAGGTTCCTGATAACCTGTATATTATCAAATGTTTCAATCTCTGTCAGTATGAGAGGTTAAAAAATTTGTATCTTGGCAATTCGTAGGTTACAAATGAGATTGAGCATCTCTTCATGTGTTTATAAGCCATTTGTATTTCTTTTTCTATAAATTGCCTATTTATGTCCTCATAGATTGATTTAAAAAGTTTGGTGTTTTTTGAATGGGAAGTCAGCCAGCGAGCCAATGAGTGCTTGATTGGGGAAGTGAGCTGTGCTGCCCTGGGTGAAGAGTGGGTCAGTAAAATGTGGCCAAGAAAACTAGTCTGCTCAGATCTTTAATTTCCTTTCTTCAGTTCTTTGGGTTTGTGTCTTGATACCTGGTTTGAAAGACTACTCGAGTCTTTTCTCCTCCTCCTACGCTATCACCGGCATTCTGGGCAAGCACATATTAGCCGGGGTCCTGTGGGCAAGTAGTCCTCCGCTGAGAGGGCAGGGCCACTGCACTGGTTATCGCCACACTGCACCCTTCTCCATGCTCCTGAGAAGCTGACCTGTATGCCCTGCATCAGCGGGCTTCCTACTCTCCACTGCTGGTTGGGTTCAGCCAATGGGCAGCCCCACAGGAGATAGAAGGGACCGAGGAGAGTAGCCCAGGTGTTTATTCTTCCCTCCCTGTAGGTTGCCATCAGCTGCTTGTCCCTTGACCAAATGGCTGAGCTCTTGCCAGGCCGCCTCTAAACTCAGCCTCCCCATCTCTAGGTTCCCTTAACTGCCTCCTCCCCTCATCTGTTCAGGCCTAGGGGTGATATGGAGGCTGTCCCTCACTCTGGGATACTGCACTACCCCTTATGAGTTTCCCACTCCTTGCCCCCACCTTTGTAAATGAGCCTTTAGGAAACCGTCCTCAAATTATCCAAGGTTCCATGTGCCCTCTCAGCTGAGTGTGCTGGGACTTGGACCGATACAGGTACCTTGTACACAACTGCATCCAGTGGGTCCTAAACAGGAAGGAAAGTCATCTATGCCGCACAGAGTCCTTCAGCAAGTCCAAGAGGGGTTGGCTCTGAAGCTCTGGCCTATAAATTGGCAATAGGGGCCAGTCAGTTCCCCTGTGTCTCAAAGAGCAGGGACTCTCAGGGTTGTATTTGATTCCGGCATCTAGGACCGGGTGGAGGAAGACTATGGCATCTGGGCAGTGACATGCTCCCGGGTAGGTTTCAGGCCCTGGTGATGAGCAGAGTTGAGAAAGCTGTATTTAGGTGGAGCTCTGAGTCAGCAGGGAATGGGTGGGTGGGGGTGGGGATGGGGCAGCAGCATGACCAGTAGCTGCAGGGAAAGTTCTGGCCTTGAGAAAGATGGTGGCAGCCACGGCAGCATCCTGTGACTCTCCTTAGGGCTTGGGCTTCAGTGGGGAGCCCAGGAGTGAGGGTGGCAAGGACCCTCGCATGGTGTAGCAGCTTGGTATTATTTATGAATTCCAAAAATAGATATTGGATTATGTTTGTAAATTAGTCTGTTCCTCTAGGTACATTAGGTTGTATTGGATTCAGAGGTTTCACTCTTATTTGATTAAATTATGATTAAGGCTTTGATTGGGCCACATCAGTAGGACATTGGGTCCTCGCTGGTGGACGGAGACTCACAGAGAAAACAACAAGGCAGAGGAGTTAGTTGGAGTTTTAATGCTGGAGCCCTGGGAAGTAAACACACAGGAGAAGAACACAGAGTAGAGACGGATCCATAGACATGTCAGAGGCCCCGGGAATAGAGAGCACCTGATAGGCAACAGTTGACCTTGTGGAGTGAACAAAGCAGCTGAGCTTGGAGAGAAACGAGCCCTGGGAGAGAGATGAGACTTGTCCCCGCCTGTGGCTGAGATTAGAAGAAGCTGGGACCACGGAGCCTCCAGAGGAGGAGGAAGGCTGAACCCTTGCAGACATCGCCCACCATCTTGTGCCAACACGTGACAACAGACTTTGGTGAGGTAAGTAACTTTTGTTTTATGGCCTGGTGACTGTAAGCTTCTACCTGAAATAAATACCCTTTATAAAAGCCAACAGATTTCTGGTATTTTGCATCAGCACCCTTTGCCTGACTAATACAGATGGGTCTGCATGTGCTAGCGGGGTGAGAAATGGGTTGAGTTGGAGGAGGGAAGTTGACCAAAATATTTCAGCTGCAGGAGGAGTGGGCAATGTTGGACTTAAGGCTGAAGTGTCCCCCAAAGGCTGCCAGTGTCACAGTGCAGGTAGCAGGACACAGGGCTAGGTAGGAATGAGAAGATGCTAGAGTGAGGGAGAAGTTAGGGTGCTAGCTAATGGGCCAACCTTCATTCTTGGCTCACAGCCTTTGGCCTGTGGGAAGCCAGTTTGGGAGAGAATCCATCCCTTGCTGTTCCTGTGAGGCCCTTGGACATGCTCACATGTCCCCCATGTTACCACCCCAGCCTCAGCCAGTCTTTTGGCTCCTACCCCATCTGCTCCAGTCAACGTGTCCCATTTCTGTTTCTCCAGGTGTCCACTGTGCTCTCTGTTATATTATAGGACAAGTGTTATCTACTTTTTCTTCCCCAAAGAATAGCCCAGAAGAGCTCACTTTAACTGAAAACTTGGTGAGACAGCCAGAAATTACAATGCAGAAAAGGAAATTTAAACTAGATAGTAGAGATTATCCTTCCAGAGTTCCTTCCTGGAGGTTTCTTTTTTCCCCATCTCTTTCTTCAGCCGCTTAGCTGGGTAGCTGCAAAAGCTCCAGCTTCCTTCTATCTTGTAGATAAGAGTTCTCTAGATGCAAATTCAGGGCCTCTACCTCCTCTGGGTCTTTCTTCTAAGTTAACATAAAACAAAAACAAAACCAAAAGGAGGTACTAAAAGAGATAAAAAGGTTAGCACATAAATCAGTATCTATAATCTCTGAATCTCTATGTATTCCAAGTCTGTGATTTAAGTAGGGCATATTTTAATAACTTAATCATTTGTGCATTAATTACAAGAATCTCCTGCAATAAAGTGGAGCAGCTCAACATTATGCTAAAGGGCTCTCTGAGTTGATTTTATGTCTGCTTTTTATAATATTTTGGTCTCTGCTCCTAATATTTTTGCTTCTCCTTTGCTTTGGACTGGTAAACCAGAGAGTTAAACTCATTACTACGGGGTGCAAAATAAGATTGATAAATTCTGAATGAGGGATTCCCATAAATAGAGGGAATTGGTGTTAACAATGTTGTTTTGGTTGTTTGGAGGTTCTTTTGCTTATATTTTCTCAGTCTTGGTTTTTAGCTCTATTCCAGGGAGATGAGGTTAGCAGATAATAAAGTTCTGGATTGGAGACTTGTGCTGTACAGCCCTTGAAAGGGATCAACAAAAATGGGTCTTGAGAAAGGGACGTAGATCTGGTGGGCATGGAATGGGGAGAGAGCAAAGAAAAGCTCCCAAAGCAGCTTCTGGTTTTGTCGACTGTCTATATCAGGTCCAGGGTATGACCAACTATTATGGCCAAAGGACAGGGTGGCCGTCAGTTTTAGTGGAGGCCCTGTGGGCAGATGACCACCCAGACAGACCACTGTGGGGGTCCTGCTCTCCTTGTCTCAGTGTCCACCTTAGTATTGGGCCTCCAAGGTCTGTCTTTTCCATGCTCCATCCTTTGATTCCCCAATCAGTCTCCATCCTTTGTCCATGACCTTGGTTTCTTACCTGGAACTCCTATTTCTAATATATATATTCCAATCCCTTCCTGGTTCTTGCTGACTCCAGTCTTCATAACAATATCCCAAACCAATCACTGCTTTTGGCTCTGATGTCTTGGCACCCTCTTGGGCCTGCTGGACTCGAGCAGTGCCTGGACTGGGATGAAATCACATGGGGCATGTTGTACCTTCCTTACTTGGGCAATGGGGTTTGGTACCATCTTCCTCTTCCTGAGAGAAGAAAACACAAGTGTGGGGAATTAAGACCCATGTCCAGAGGCAGGTGCAGCAGTAGCCCAGGCAAATACTTCCCATCAGTTCAAGTTTCAGGGGCAGGTCAAGTCCAGAGGCTGCAAAGGCAGGATCTTACCTGGGGAGCTCCTTATCTTTCCTCTATCCCTATCGGGATTGCAAATTGATCTTTTAGGACCTATAAGGAATGAGTGGGTTTGGGTGGGTGAGTGAGGGGTGTCAAGGCCGAGATCCTAAAAGAACTTTTTTTTTTTAAGATTTATTTATTCATTTATTCATCCCCCCTCCCCCCGTTGTTTTTGCGCTCGCTGTCTGCTCTCTGTGTGTTCTTCTGTGTCTGCTTGTCTTCTCTTTAGGTGGCACTGGGAACCGATCCTGGGACCTTCAGGAGTCAGAGAGAGGTGCTCAATTTCTTGCACCACCTCAGCTCCCTGGTCTGCTATGTCTCTTATTGTCTCTCCTCTGTGTCTCTTTTTGTTGCGTCATCTTGCTGTGCCAGTGCTCCATGTGGGCCAGCACTCCTGCGCGGGCCAGCTTGCCTTTACCAGGAGGCCCCAGGAGTCGAACACTGGACCTCCTATATGGTAGATGGGAGCCCAGTCGCTTGAGCCACATCCACTTCCCCCAAAAGGACTCTTGAATTCCCATTGTATTGTTGGCAAAAGGGGAAGATGACCCTTCAGAGTTCACAGGCTGGGCTCCTTCTTGGCCCCTTCTCCTTCTGTAGGAGTCCTGCAGGCAGAAGGCCTGTTAGCACCACCAAGTGAGAACTTGGTTCAGAGAAATACTGCTGCTTTGAGGGCCCAGGTGATGAGGAGGTCTCTGTTCTCACTTACTGCCTAGTGAATTTCAAAATATAGTTTAGACCAGTGTTGTCCAGAAGAACTTCCTACAGTGATGAAAATGTTCCAGGCCTGCCACTAACAGAATCCTACCTAATTCACCCAGTTACTGGGGATCTGGGTTGGGAGCCACAGGTGGGTACTTGCTAGTGGGGCATCACTCAGTTTCCATTAAACACCCTGTCTCTTAGAATCTCCTGGTTAGCTCATCACTGACCACCATTCTGTGGAAAGTACACCTCTGTCTACCCAGCTGGGAGGCCAGTGGGCTGATCTGGCCATGTAATGGGCCCTAGCATGCTCCTAACATCTCTGCTCACAGCTCACATCCTGAGCCATTTTGCCCTGCCCTATTTGCACCCCGTTTCCTGTGTGCTCCCTGATCGCCCTCAGTTCCAGACCACGTTCCATCTTTAAGTGCAATGAGAGGAACCTTGGAAAATTTTTACTTTTTAATATGTAAAACAGAAGGGTTTCTAAGGTTGAAGTCACCTGCCCTGAGGTGGCTTAGGTGATTTACCAGAATCTCCCTGGCCTGACCTTGGTCTTCATTAAGCAGAAATAAGAATTAATAAAAATAATATGAATGGAAACAACCAGTCCTGCTCTCCTGCTAGAAGAATACAAAGAGAATACATGTAAAATTACTTTTTTTTTTTTTTTCAGGTACTGGGGCCAGGAATTGATCCCGGGACTTTGTATGTGGGAAGCCAGTACTCAACCACTGAGCTACACGGGCTCCCTGAGTTGGTTTTTTCATTTGTTTGTTTGTTGTTGGTTTTTGTTTTTAGGAGGTACTGGGGATTGAAACCTGGACCTTGTATGTGGGAAGTAGGCGCTTAATCACTTGAGTTGTATCTGCTCCTGCAAAATTACTTTGATAAGGCAAAAATGCTATAAAATGTAAAGTATTACAGCTATCAAATCTTTGCTTTCCTCTTGGGCAGACCATCAATAAGTGCTGCTCACTTTATCCCTCCTGCCCTGCTTTTTATTTTTAATTCCTTCCTTCTTCTGGGCCAAGTACAATGTACATGATCAAAAAATGCCTGGGTTGAAGGAGCTTCCTTTTCACGGTCTCCACCAAAGTGTTTCCCTGTTTTCCTCTTTTGTCTGAGTTACATTCAGAAATAGTTGGCTTTCTAGCTGGTTTGAAGAAACCACTTTAGTTGGTTGTTTTGTTTGTTTTTAGGAGGTACCGGGGATCAAACCCAGGTCCTTGTACATGGGAAGCAGGCACTCAACCACTTGAGCTACATCCTCTCCCCTAAGAAACCACTTTAAAATTACTTGAGAGACAAAAAATAGAATTGAAGTTCTGAAAACCCAGAAGGCTTTGTGCATCCCGTTGGCCATTCCTTAAAGGATGTGTGAGGGAGTGTTAAGAATCAAATAACAGAATTGGCTGCAGCAACCACATCCCCCAAAGTCAGGCAGGACAAGTGATGGGGGACCTGGGGTACTGAGGGTGATGTTAAAGGTCACACAGGGCTCCAGGCAGTAATTTTTGGGGAGTGGATTTTATAGGGACTTTAATATTGAATATCATCAAGACAGCACTTTAAAAGATAACCAGAAAAGTTTCTTTCTTCATGTTTTACAACATAAAGCAAGAATTATTTTAGGTGCGCACACACGGAAGGCACAGAACATAAACAGAGAAAATTCTCCATAACTCATTTATCATGCTGAACTTAGAGAGACTGAGTGACAGTTACAAATGATAGCTCTCCTTGGTATTCCATTTCCTGTGGTGTTTTAAGTGAGGAAATGTCTTTCTGGGAATAGTTACACAACAATCAGAAAGCAGTGTTCAACTTCAGATGACGAAAACCAGAGCTGATTAAAATATTTAAGAAATATGAATTGGATTCAAAAGTTTTGTTTGACTATTTTGTGTTCCATATTGGCATGAAAGAGGACAGGGGGGAGGTGAGAGGGAGGGGGACCATTTAGGCGTCAGGTTAGGGCCATCATGTCCATGGCTGGGTCTTTGCTTTATGTGACAGAAATTCAGAGGCAGGATCATAAAAACCAAACTCACAGGAGACCTATCCATATGGATACTCCATATCCCTGCAGGCAGGGGGACCACGGAGTTGTCCCCTTAGAGCCATGGGCAAGAAGAAGCAGCAGCAGGTGCAGTCTGTTGCCCACTGCTATGGCCCCTGGCCTTTCCCTCTTGTCCATTTGTGGCTTCTTCTGGCTGGAGGTCCATGGCTGGGCCATTGGAGGGACCCGGCTTTTCTTCTTCATCTCTGCAGCCAGCGTTGCCCGGGTTTCCCATCAGAATCCACCCCTCTGCACTCCATGCCAGTGATTCCAGATGAACTTACAGCCTACAGGAAGATTGTCCAGACATAGAGGAAGAGAAGGGTCCCCCAGTGCACTTGTTTAGGACTGTACAATTGTTCTAGTGCCAGGGTTTGCATTCCAGCCCAGTGGGTGCTCCTTCTGAGCTTGGGGCCAGGGCTCTTGGTAAGTCATCTCCACTCGCTCATCAAGGCCTCATTCTTTGCCAGCCAAGACACCAACAACATGTGGAGCTGCTGGTTAGTCAAAGGCATCCAGTGCTCCCTGGGGCTTTGTAAAAATTTTGGGTGCTTTTTTCCTCCTTCTTTACTCTTTCTTCTCTCCTAAGCAATATGCTCAAGAAAGAGAGGGGACCTGCAGTTGCAGAATTCTAGTGGCCAAAGCAGCCAAAACCATTATATACATCCTCACTGATCCTGGTTTCCTTGACCCTGCTTAGCCTTACATAATCAAGGTCAATGCCCACAGCACACATTGGGTGTCATAGTAGCGGGAGGCAGCTGCCCTGGAGCTGGTCTGTCGAGGTCTCCCATCTAGGTTGGGGATTGGAGTTTCTCATTATCAAACTAGCTTCCCTCTTTCAAAGTTCAAAGCCCTGGTGGTGGCTGAACCATGGCAAATAGGAGGACCAAGATGGATCTAGAAGCCCAGTTGAGGCCAGCTATGTGGGCTATTATTTGGTTCATAATGAGATATTTAGTGTATGTAGTATATAATATATATAGTATACATTTTTTGGATGGTGAGGTCATGTGGGAGAATGCCGGTAGATGCATTGCACAGTTTATCACCTTACCTGGAAGGCAGGGATGTGTAATCTTAGTATTTTCATTAATTTATTTGTTAATCAAAACAAATGTTTGTTAAGTGCCTGAAAGCACGGAACACTATGCTAAGAATGGAGAAAGGCCTTTCTGTCTTCTTCTGGCGTTCAAGATGTCAAAGTGAGGACATGGTGAGTCCTCCAGTGCAAAACTTTGGATTTCCCTGTGTCTTCCGGCAGGAGCCGTGATCAACTGCTGGCAACACAGGCGCCAAAGGTCTGTATATTATCTCTGTAAAGGAGATCAAGGGACGGCTGAATAGAGACCCTGCTGCAGATACGGGTGACGTGGTGATGGACACAGTCAAGAAGGGCAAACCGGAACTCAGAAAGAAGGCACATCTGGCAGTGGTCACTCGACAACTAAAGTCCTACCGGAGAAAAGATGGTCCGTTCCTTTGTTTTGAAGATAACGCAGGGGGCATAGTGAACAATAAAGGAGAGATGACAGTCTGTCCTGCAGGACCAGTTGCAAAGGAGTGTGCAGATTTGCGGCCCAGGATTGCGCCGATGCTGGTAGCATCGTGTGATTCTCCAGTATATTTGTGTAAAAAAAACCCATTAACAGCTATCTGCCCCTCCCTCCCCCCAAAAAAGAATGAAGATGGGGCGTGGGCATAGAAAGATAGAAAATGGCTTGTACCCTGTCTTCCAGGGGCTCAGACTCTATGGGGAAGATAGGCCTGTAATGTATCAGAATTTACACCTGACAAAATTGTGTTGAGAGAGGTATAAACCAAGTAATGTGGGTGTTCTGACGAGAAAAAGATTAATTATGTCTCTGGTGACTAGGGATGATGCCCCTCAGGAGGCAACCTTGGAAGTGGCCTTGAGAGATGAATAGACTTTCACCCCAATAGTTATAAACATAATTAGGCTTGGTAACAACTTATATTTACACGGCAGTTTCCCGCTGCCTGAGGGGTTGTGCTTACTTTGCCTCATTAATTGGAACAATAACTGCTTTGCAAGGTTAAGGAAGGGGCTATTATTATTCTTTTATTTCCCCATATAAAACGGAGGCCTAGAGAACTTTAATGACTTGCCTAAGGTGACCTAATTATTATGTGGGAGAAATAGATCTGGAATTATCTTCCATCTCCAAGTACTGTTGGGGAGCCCTTTCCCCTCCCTGGCTTTTAACCGGCTTAACCAGAGCTGTGTTCGGGAGTGTGCTGATGACTGACTGTTGAAAGCCTTACTAACTAGCCTCAGTGACAGTTAATGGTTCTCAAAGTGCAGGAGAGCAGACTCATTAAAAATAGAAGTTCTTGGACCCCATTCCACATCTGCTGAATCAGAAACACTGGGGGTAGGGCCCAGAAATCTGTGTTTGCAAAAGCTCTTCAGGTGATTCTGAGGCACTCGCAAATTTGAGAACCTCTGGCACAGATGATCTAAATAGCACAACTTGGGGGATTCTCATAAATTAAAATAGATGATATAAAAACATGAGTGCAGACTCTTCAAAACACACAAACCTCAATCAGCCCGTTCATCCTCAGCCCAAGGTACACTGTGTTTTCCTTTTCTAGGTCTGAGGATTTTTCTCGAGCCTGGTGATGTGGCACAGGGTTGGGGGACATGTTTGATATGAAAATTGCATATACCTCTTTTGCATCGGGAACACAAAGATCTATTCGAAGCAGGGAATGTGGAACCCAGTCTGCAAAAGTCAAGGTCTCCTAGAGCTGAAATAACAAGTAATAAGTTGTTTCAGAACATAAAGAGTTCGTGACAAAAGAGGGCCCAACCCCGAGAACTTCTGAATCTGCTCCTGACAACATGCGGCTTCCAAAGAGATTCAGCTGAAAAACTGGGAGAGAGCTTGGTGTCATGGCATTTCATTCTTGTGGGTAGTTTGTGAGAAAGAAGAAGAGGGATGAGGGTATTTTGTTACCATGACAACTTGGAGAGGCCCAGACAAGCTGATGAGACTGCGGAACTGACAAAGCTTGGCATCCTGATTCTAGATGAGAAAAACGGGGTTGCTGCAGCTTGGGGATTGGGTGGGAATGAATCTTCTTTTATTCCCTTATGGTTCTCCCATACTGTCTGAGTTTAAAAAAAAAAAAAATCTATTGAGTTGAGCAACACGCACAGCGACTGTGTCCATGACCGATGAACTTCTATTTGTGCGTTTCCTCTTGTCCAATGGCACTCCCCTTCCCTTGTCTGCAGCTCCCAAACCCACTTCCTTCTCCGAGGTCTTCCTCATTGACCCTCAGCGAAGCACAGTACTTAAAGCCCCCCCACCCCCTTCGCTCTGCTTTGCAACATTCTTTACACACAAACACTTTCTTTGACGGGGGGAAAAGACAATAGATTTTTCTTCCTTTGTGCCTGTAAATAACAAAGATATCCATAACCTTGTTTTCTTTCTCTTTGAAAATAATGATAGCTAACATTTGTTGAGTCCTTATTATGTGCTACACTGGTGCTATTTCAAGTGTGGTTGAAGTCTAGCAGTACCACCTGGGAACTTGTTAAAAATGCAAAATTTGGGGCTCTAACACAGACTCGCTGAATCAAACATTCTGGGAGGTGCTGTCCAGTAATCTCATTTTTAAACAAGATCCCCAGATGATTATGAGAGACTTTTGATGTTGTTGTGGATGATGATTCCTTGGCCTGCCCAAACAGAGGCTTGTATACCACTGGGGGCTCTGGAGGCATACCCTGAGGTGGGGGTGGGTGAGAGGCAAGCATAACCATTTTTGAAGATTTCAGTTTTATCTTCAAACATATTTTATGTAAATTGTGCCTTTGACTCAATAATGTATCTGTGTAGAGTTGGACTCAATTATGTCTTCCCTGCATATGGCTCATCTGTCCCTTCTATTCAAACCTATACTTGGTGCTGGAGTTTGTAGGTGTACATCCAGAGACTCAAGTCTTTGGGCTGTCCATGTGCCAGCTGGGCCTGGAACCTGGGTGGAGCTGCAACTCCTACTCTACAGCTCATTGGACTAACCCAGGACAACTGGCGGGAGATAATGATGGACAACGGCCGTCCCAGGGAATGGAGAGAGTCTGCAGCTGCAGGCAGGATAGTCCCATCCATCTTCCCCATGGGATATAAGCCCCCTCTCAATTGGAGGTGGAGTGGACATCACCATCCCAGACTCCTCAGGATTGGGGAAAGAGCTGTGGATTCGAGTGGACTTACTGGTATTCTACATATTGTGATTCAAGCAATGGAAGAAATTACAACATTGATGTGGAGCCAGTGGCCACTGGAGGCTCTGGGGGCAGGCAGAGGGAAAAGAAGTTGTAATATAGGGGCTTTTTCGGGACTTGGGAATTGTCCTGAGTGACATCGCAATGACAGATATAGGCCATTTTATCATCATATAACATGCAGAACTGTTTGGGAGAGAGTGTGGTCTACAATGTGAACCATCCATGCTTAATGGCAGAACTCCAGGATGTGTTTATCGATTGCAATTAATGTGCCACACTAATGAAGGATGTTTATGTGGGAGGTTGTGGGAGGTGTGGGAGGTGGGGTGTATGGGAATCCCTATATTTTTTTGTATAACATTTATGTAATCTAAGTATCTTTTTTAAAAAAATTAAAAAAAAAAAAAAAAAAAGGAGTGACCAGCATGTTAGAGCAGGCTCAGCTATGCCTTGGCTAAGGGGTGCTGTGTAATTGGGGGTGTTTCCTGCAAGGAAGAGGTCTGTCTTTACAGATTGTGAGATTTTTATTTCCAATGGAATAAATTCTCTAGCCCTGCACTCGCAAATAAACTGAATTAGTAATTAAAAACATCCCCACTAAGAAAACTCCATGCCCAAGGGCTTCACTTGTGATTTCTAGCAAACATTTAAGGAAGATATAATATTAATTTTATATAAACTCAGAAATTAGAGAAGGAGGGGTTATTTCCCAACTCATTTTATGAGGCCAGCATTACCCTGATACCAAATCCAGACACACATTACAAGAAAAGAATACTATAGACTAACGTTCCTCTGAACATAGCGACAAGAATCCTGAACAATTAGCAAATCAAATCCAACCATATATAAAAAAAGATAATATACACCATGACCAAGTGGAGTTTAATTCTAGGAATGTAAGTTTGGTTTAACACTCAAAAAATCATAATGCAATTTGTCACAGTAACAGGATACAGGAAAAAAAATCAAGTGATCATCTCAGTAAATGCAGAAAAAGCATGTGACAAAATTCAACACACATTCATGATAAGAACACTCAGCAAACTAGAAATAGATGGGAACGTCTTCAACTCAAAAAAAGTCATCTTAAAAAAACCAGTTAAATGAAACCTCTTCACTCTTTGCTCGCAGATCTATAGTAATAATATCAGTAGGTAACATTTATTGAATGCCTACTGTGTGCCAGACCCTGATAAAAATTCTATGCAAATAAGATCACCTGATACTAATAAGATCACCTTATTTGATCTTCTTGATAATCTGATGAGATAGATGATGCTATTATACCATTTTGAGGGTGAGGAAATGATGTACAGGAACCTCAACTAACTCACTTAATGGCACTCAGCTAGTAAGTGTAGGAATTAAGGCAGTCTGACTCCAGGGCCCAAGCACTGAGCCCCTCCCTTATACTCCCATCTTCCCACCTAAGGTTTGACTTTGTAACTTTAACCAAAGGGCAAGAGTCTAAGGCAGGGGTTTAGCCTTGACTGTGCAGTTAGAAATGTTTTTAGCAGGGAAGTATTCAATAAGATCTGTGTTTTTAAAATCCACTCTGGCTACAGTGTGGAAACTGTACTGGAAAGTGATGATGGAGCAAAACGGGTTATAAAGCTCCTTCAGTATCCAGGCTGGAGGTGTTGGGGTCCCATGCCCAGGCAGTGGGACAGAGAGGTGATGAAAGGCTTTTGTCTGCCACGTAAATTCCACAAAATGATGTTTTTGGCCTTTTATGGGTGTGTGTGCTCACTGAGATTTTCTGCGTCTCCATATCAGCACTTTTTAGATTTTTATTGAGTTGTTCCATTTTAGCTTATTTTTTAAATCTTCTTTTAGGTGTGCATTATAATAAGGTTCTATCCCCAAATGATGGTGGTTGAATGCTTTTTTCTCTTTGGATTTCCTTCCTGATTCCTACAAAAGACTTTCTCAGCCCCTCTTGATCTTCATAACAGCTCACCAGGGAGGGCTCAAGGTGGACTGATGATTCACAGGAGAGCACAAGGCCAAATCCTCCTCCAGGGACGTTAGGTCCAGTTTCAAGCCTCAGCTCAGAATTTCTGGAAAAATACTGTTAACTGTTTCTACATTTCTCTGAGGAAATCTATGATCTTAAATCATGCTCTCTATCTTCCATATCTGATAGTAAGCACTTTGGGAGTTTCAACTTGGCAAGAACCCAAATATAACTGATTTCTCAGATTGCTTTTTAGGGAATGATCGAAAAGTACTAGGCCTGCCTTTATGTCTCTATGTAGGGAGGAAGAGAAAGAAGTCAGAAAAGTATTACAGGAGTTCCTTTTATGTCACCTCCCCTTAGATTAAAGCTGTTCCATATGACTGGCCCCTTTCCTCAAGTTCCCAGGTGCTACGCTCCCTCTGGCTTTTGTCTGCAGTTATTTATAGGTAGACACAGATGTGCAGAGTTTGAACTGGGACTTACTGGGTGTTTTTGTTTCATGACTTAGTGCTTTTGTTTCATGATTCCATCCCCAACAGTCTGCCTTTTGGGCCCCCCAAACACATGTTCTTCCCACATGCAAAATACATTATCCCAGCACAACATCCCCAAAGTGTTAAGCCATTTTAGAATAAGTACAAAGTCCCATCAAAATCAATTATGGGCATGGTCCGTCCTGGGGCAAAATCCCTCTGTCTGTGGACTGTGAAACCTAGAAAACAAGTTACAGGCTTCTAATATACAATGCAGGGAAAGGCACTGAATAAGCATTCCTATTCCAGAAGGGAGAAATTGTAGGGAAAATATGGAACACAGGTCCCCTATTAGATTTCAAGGCCTGAGAGTTACCTAAGGATCTATGCTTTGTCCTCTGGGCCTGATGGAGTGACAGCCCCATCCTTTCCAAACACTTTCCCAGCTGCCATGCTCTCCTCAAACATTGGCATAAAGGCGCCACCCTCTCCAAGCACTGGGGTGGCAGCACTTTCCCTGAACAATGGGGTGCACAGCCCTCTCCCTCTAAGTGCTGGGGCAGATGACCTGCCCCCTCCAAGTGCAAGGGTGGATGCACCCTTTCCACATACATGGGTGGACCCGCTCTCTTAGCTCGAGGAGATCTTTTTGGTCCAGATCTTTGCCTCCATGGTTCTGTCCTTGAAGTCATTCTTCCTTCAATTTGTCCCTTCTCTGTTCCTTTCAGTCCAGCCTGGCAGTGGTTCTGTTCACAAAATTTTGCAAAAAATCTGTTGGCCTTGTGTGCAATTCAAGTGGCTCCAAACCATTAGAAAATATAACTTTCCAAAGATCCTTCCATTGGAATGGCGTACTGGATCCATGTTCAGCCAAACTCCCTTCAGCAAAGGGTTGTTCAGTTAAACCCTCACATGGAATCATGTTCTCTGGGAATTCACTTCCTGAAAGCTCAGGGAGGTCCCTGATAGAGCTGATTCAGGCCCTAGTCTCAGAGCACACTGTCTGAATTGGCTCAGAATTTTCCAGATCATCAATTGCTGGTATCTTTGTGTATAACAGTTCAATCCTTAGCTTCTTTCTTTCCTCTCTCATTTCACTATAAGTTGCAGGGGGAACCAGGCTGCACCTCCCACCCTTAGCTTGGAAATCTCCTCAACTAAATATCCAAGTACATTGCTTTCAAGTTCTGCCTTCTGTCCAACATCAGAACATGATTTCACCAAGTTCTCTGCCACTTTATAACAAGGATTGCCTTTCTTCCAATTTACAATGACACATTCACCACTTCCTTCTAAGCCCTCACCAAAAGTACTTTTGGTGGCCATATCTCTACCAATGTTCACTTCATGATGAATTATGTATTCTCTAAGATGACACAGACTTTCTCTACAGGTATCACTCATTTTTAAGCCCTCACAATTCTTCCAGCCTCTACTCATTACCCAATTCCAAAGCGGTTTCCACATTTAGGTATTTGCAATAGCAGCACCCCACTTTCCAATACTAAAAACTATTTTAGTTTCCTGAAGGCTGCAGCAAATACCATACAATGAGTAGGCTTAACAACAGGAATTTATTGGCTCATGGTTTCAGAGCCTAGAATATTTGCTTCCTCCAGGGGTCAGTATCTCCTGGCTGGCCAGCAATCTTTGGGGTTTCTTGACTTTCCCATCACATGACAATGCACATGGTGGCGTCTTCTTTGTCTTCTGGGTTTCATTGACTACCAGCTTCTTGCTGCTCCCCACGGCCTCTTTTCTGTGTCAATTTCCTTTGCTTAAAAGGACTTCGGCCATACTGGTTTAAGGTCCACACTCATTCAGTTTGAGCACACCTTAACTAATAACATCTTCAAAGATCTTATTTACAGATGGGTTCACACCCACAGGACCAGGGTTTGGGACCTGAACATGCCTTTTTTGGGGGACGTGATTCAATCTCCAACACTGGGTATATGAGTTTCCTATTGCTTAACAAATTACTACAAACTTAGCAGCTTAAAACAGCACCAATTTATTATCTTACAGTTTGGAGGTCAGAAGTCCAAAATGGGTCTTTATGGAGCTAAAATCAAGATGTTGGCAATGACATGTTCCTTCCGGAGGTTCTAAAGGAGAATCTGCTCCTTGGCTTTCCCAGCTTCTAAGGCTGCCCTTGACTTGTGGCCATGTCACTCTGACCTCTGCTGCTGTCCTCACATCTCCTTCTCTGACTCAGATCCTCCTGCTCCCTTATATGGACCCTTGTGAAGATATTGGGATTATATTGGATTATATTATATATATCCAGATAATCTAGGATAATCGCCCCATTTCAAGATTCTTAATTATATCTGCAAAGTCCCTTTTGCCATGTAAGACAATATTTCACGGTTTCTGAGGATTAGTACATGAACATTTTTTGGGGCCATTATTCTGCTTGTCACACTGGGACTCAATCAGATGTCCTGGTCTGAAAGAGGTGGTTTGGTGAACCACCCTGCTGCCACACAATAGAAGATGGAGCTAACAATTGATGGAGGTTACTTAATTTCCCAATCTAAACAAGACGTTGTTTAAAAAAATTTGAGGTCATATATTTAAGTAATTTGTTTCCTGTCTCCTTCAGTGAACTGTAAGCTCCATGAGGACAGAGCCCATGTCCGTCTCGTTAATCACTGTATCTCCAGTGTGTGGCTGATGCAAACGGTATCGGTAGCCTCCATCAGCTGCTCCCTCCCCTCTCCTTCATTCCAATTGAAACTCAATTTTGTTCCCAGGGTATCATGGCCATCCCTAAAGGATGAACCACAACTATTTAAGCCAATGAGGTAGTACCATTTTATCCTTTGGCAATGATTGGTCTGTGTGACCTAATTCTGACCTTCTAGGAATTTCTGGAAAGGTCTCCCTTCTTAACCGAAAGAGCATTCTATGTGAGACAAATACCTTTTTGCCTATGATCCTTTCCTTCCTGCTTAGGATGCTGTTGTATATGATTTGTGATATTTGGAGCTGTGGAAACCATCTTGAAACCAGAAGGGGAGACACAGCTGATTCACCGAGGGTAGTAGAGCAGAAAGATAGGAAGCTACCGTGTTCCTGCTGGATGGTTGCTCCGTTGCACCAATCCTGGGGTTTTCTATGTCCAGGCTTCTGATTCTGTGAAATAATTAAATGTCTTCATTATTTAAGCCACTGTTTGCCAGGGATTTTTTTTTTTTTGAATGAAAAAAATTGGGGGTCGCTTATTGACAAGGTACATTCATAAAAATACACAGTTTTACCATTTAGAGATCACAGATACAGAGGCTCCATAAGAGTTCCAACTCTTTTGTTGTTTCAGGATACCCCTTGCCCATGATATCACAAATATTCCAGTCCTGTGACTTCCAGATTAGAAAGAAAGGCATGAAGGCAATGCAACCTAGTCAGTGACCGGAAAGTCACATTTTCCCATTATAAATTTATTGTCCTATCTCAAAAGATTTAAATGCTCAGTTTGGATAAACCATCAAGTGTTCATCCAATTTTCTGCTGTATAGCAAAATGGGCTAGCTTTAAAAATAGGCATGTTTCAGCTCTCTTATTTATATACATAATTTTTCCTCTTCTTTCAAACTGGAGCACTGGGCATTTTAAAACTAAGTGTTTAAAATTTCACATTTTAGGAAAACACAAAACCCACAGCATTTCAATTTTCAACAACCTGAAAATTGTGTATTTATAAAATGCAAAGCCCTCATATAAATACACTTTTCACTATGAAAAGTTAATAAAAACAGACAAGTGGCTTTACACAAATTTTTTTAAAAACCTGGGTAGGTTTCAGTGTGGCTCACAAGTCTGTATCAAGAACATTGCGCTTATTCTCCAAGAGCTCTTCATCTTCTGACCTGAGTATTTATTTTAATATTTTAAATTCAGATTTCAGAAGCCTCATGTTTGTTTTTCATTCAACATCATCTTCAGAAGAGCTCTGAGCATTTACAATTCTCTGGCGGATTGTTTGGGGCTTGGTCAAAATCACCTGGAAACCTTGGGGTGGAAGAGTTCGCTTTCAAACTCGCGAGCATGGCTATGGCTGTTCACACCGGGCCGTGGCATTGGTCAAATGCTCCATGGCCTTCTCATACTCACCTGGGGCTAGGAAGTCCTTCACAGAGCTATATATCTTCAAGGTTGCCAGGGATTCTGTTACATGCTGCCAAATGAATTTGAACTGATATACTAACACAGTGTCTGGGACATCATGGGAATGTCTAATGAGTGAATACTTCCCATGACAGACATGCCCTCACCACAACCGCAAGATTCCCTAAAAAAAGAGGATTTACCTTACAAACAGACATACGAAGCTCCTGCATTCCAGATAGACTCTCCCTAAGGATTGGGAATAGTTGAGAAAGGTCTCTACTGGTTTGACCGTCACCACAAAGAGGGGAAGAAGGCTTCCACTATGAGTGACTTGAGTCCTTCAAAAGCAAATTAATCCTATTTAAAGGCCAACCACTTCCCAGATGATTAGCTTCCTCTGCCCAATTCCCACTGGAGTGTTCCCCAGCTGGGAACTGTGCACCATCTGCTAAGTTTCAGGCAGCCCGAACCAACAGGCAGATGCTCTATCCTAGAAAGAGACAGAGAGGCAACTCATCTGTGGGAAATTCCTCAATCCTAAACCTCCCACCTGCAACTGCAAACTGAGACCCCTGAAGGACACCTAAGCACCACAGAGCCAACCACAGTCCCAGGTCTCCCAAGGGCCTTCAGGAGGCACAGAAGACCTAGAAGGAGGCACTGAGTGCTGGTCAGTGAGTCAGTGGGTTCACACCCATGTGCTTAGGCTAGGTCCCAACAGGCCACTGAATGGTTGCTCCTCCTCAGACACTCTGCAGGACACTGCCATTCTGACCTCTGCCCCCAAGTTAAGGCCAGGGCCAGGTGACCCAAGGGACAGCTGTGTTTGCTTCTATCCCTAGAAGACCTCTGGAAGACTAGTTCACCAAAACATCATGGTCATGTTCCCCTCCTCTTCACATAGGCACATGGGCATGTGGCCATGTCCCTGTCTTGGGGGTGAAATGGCCTCTCGAAGAGATCACATTTCTCCATTTCACATCCTGTCCCTTTCCATCCCAGCTATAGCTACTGCTCTTTTGCCTCTTTTCCCTAACCAGGGGCCTCTGGTTTGTATCCCAGTGGGATCCCAGTTCAACCGCTGCTTATCTGTATCTGCCTCTGGCTACCTGCAGACTGAAAGCTGGAGTGAGCATATGGCCTGAGCACCAGGGGAAAGTCGCTGCTGCTACATACCCCACTGACAACATGACTAGGGGCCTACCTCACTTCAGTGGAGATTGCTCTCCAAATTCTCTGTCCATCTTCAGCCTGAATGTCCTTTTCACTGACGTTTGCATTTGACCACTTCTGTGTACCCTCAGCACCAGTGTCAACACTACCCTAGCACCCTATTCACTCCTCACTTTTACCCTCCTGTGACAGTTTGAGATTATTTATGAATCCCCAAAAGAGAAAGATTATATTTGTAAACTAACCTATTCTTCTGTGTGTGATACCCTTTGATTGCATTAAATTCAGCTGAGATGTCCTTGATTAAATTACCTGTTAAGATTAGGGCTTTGATTAGACCACATCAGTAAGGCATGACTCAGGTTGAGTCCATGACCCCTTGGTGGGCTGATATAAACAGACACTCAAGAAGACACATGGGAAGAGAGAGAGCTCTGTCATTTTTGATCTTGAGGTTCTGGGGAGAGATGAACCCTTTGCCTGAGAGTTTGCCTAAGAGAGAGGAAGCCCTGAGAGACAAGCCCTATGCCATCCTACAGTAAAGGGAGGTAAAGGGAGCCCAGAAAGGACAGACAGGCTAAGGTTAGTGACCATCTTGCTTCAACACGTGGCAACTGACTTTGGTGAGAAAGCAACCTTGAGTTGTACTTTTCAGGGCCTTGTAACTGTAAGCTTTTTCCCCAAATAAGTGCCCTTTATAAAAAGCCAACAGATTTCTGGTACTTTGCATCGGCACTCCTTTGGCAAACTAATACACCGCTCTTCCCCACCTACTCATGTTTCTACTCCTCAGTTTTGGGCTTCCTGGTTTCCCCGCCTTACCAAGGTACTGAGCAGGAAACTCCTACTTAATCTCTATCCTTTCAGATTTAATGATCCAGTTATGACCTCTTTACCCCTGCTCAGATCCTCTCTGGAACACAGCTTCTCAAAGTTTTACACTATTACCATGCTCTAATCATTAGCAATAAGTCACTACTTTGCCTGGATATGGCTTGTGTGGATCTACCTTTTTTATGGGCTTCCCCCGGGGCAGGAGGTCAGGCAAAATTGAGTTTTGGGTCTGTATTAGTCAGGGTTTTCTAAGGAACAGAATCAACAGGAGATATAGTTTGAGATTTTGTAAGATTCACTCATGTGATCATGGGGATGCACAAATCCAGATTCCACAGGCAGGCTGCAAACCAGGGGCTCCGATGAAAGTCCAATGAAGGTCCTTGGTGAGTTTCCGGGAGATGCTGGCTGTCCAAAGATGAGCTGGGAAATTCTCTCTGAATGCTGAAATCACTTCCCCTTTTAAGGCATTCAACTGATTGTATAAAACGTCACTCATTGCTGACAGCAATCTTCCTGGTTGATGTAGATGTAATCAGCCATCTATGCAGTAAACTCACTGATGACTAAAGTCCATAAATGTCCTTGTATTACAATTAGCCCAGTGCTTGCTTGACCAAACAACTGGGCACAATTACCTGGTGGAATTGACACATTAACCTAACCATCACAGGGTCCTACAAAGTCAAGGACCAGTACCTGGATTCTGGGGACCCCACAAAAGTGTCATTGGGTGAGGAAGCATTGTCCACCCACCCATTCAGATGTCTCTCTTCCTCTTGGCCTTTAGCTCAGCAAAATTGTGTCTGTATTACACATAACCAGATAACCCATGAAAACTGAAATCCTGCTCTAAGCCTTCATGTTTATTGGATCAACAACAGAGCTGTGTCTGGATATGGCGCGAATTTAGAATTGGAACACAAAAGAAGGCTGTTGCAATAGAAAGAGGCAAGAGAATGGCGTATTCCTAGAGAGTAGGAGTTTAGAGAAAATGCCACATCAAAATGAAGCTGCACGCACACTGCCGTCCCTTTCAGGTCAAGCAGCCTGAAGGCGTTGGCCATTCCTGGTTTAAATCCTTTAGATAACTAAGCACTTAGAACTGGAGAGTAACAAATGTCCTTTTGAAACTGCCAGTACTCCCACCAAGGCACTATCGGTGAAAAGTGGAGTCTGTCAGAAATGCTTTGGGAAGCAACTTGGCGGAATGCATCAGGAGCGCCAATAATATTTACATCTTTAGACATAGAAATTCCACTTCTGGGAAGAAATCTGAAGGAAAAAACCCCACATAAGGAAAAAATTAATAACCACAAAAATGTTTACTGCAGTCCTATTTTATAAAAGGGAAAATTGGAACTACTTAACTATTCAATGATAGGAGGATGATTAATTAAATTACACTACATTCCTTTGATGAAATATTATGCAGTCATGAAAATTTAATTATGGAGACTATGGCAATATAGGAATGTAATGATTTGAAATTTTAAGCACTTTCGATTGCAGTGCCCTAAATATATACATATAAACAAAGAATGGAAGGAAATGCATAAAGTGGGAAATAGCTGGGTTAAGGTGGTGGAATTATTGGTGAGTTTTTCTCTTCCACCCAAGGTACTATTGCTATACTAGTTTTTCATGATATATAAAGTAAAAATATAAAATGCAAATACTCTAAGAATCCGTAAAAAATGCATAAGAACTAGCATTCATTGTGGGGCTACTATGTTTTGGCTACTAGACTAGATAATATTTTATATGTATTATCTAATATAATTCCCATTTATTTGTCTCATAAGAGGTAAATATGTCTTTTTGTATTTTTACATATGGGGAAACTGAGGCTGAGAGAAGCTGATTGAGGATGAATGGGGTGGGGGAGCAGGCCAGATAAACATTTAACCTGATTCATAACTGCCCAACAGCAGAACAATTAAGGTGTGTCAGGAATTAGGATAGAAAGCCCTTTCTATTCACTGGCTACATGAGATGATGAGAGCTAGTTCTTGTCTCTGCTCATTTTCTTGTTCTCCTCTCCCGGCAGGGAAATGGGGGGTGAATGGGGCAGTACCTGGTGGACCTGGTTAAATGTCTGAGAAGGCTCCATTCTGGAGTGGGTGACATCTTTTTGGGCATCACTTCTACACTTCAGGAGACGGAATGTGGCCAGGCAAGTCTACCTGTGGATTCATAAACACGTTTCTTGGAGATGGCCCAGAAGTGGTAATACAATAGGTGTCCTAAAATGCCTGGACCAGGGGTTTGTAGAACATCAGTTATGGAGTCTAAGATAAGAGGGGAAAAGAAATGAGATTGGTAGGGAGCTGAGGAGGTGATAAAAGAGAAATGGAGGAATCCAGGGAAGTCAGAGAGTAGATGTCATGGGATTGAGGACATAGAGAACTTGAAGGGCAAGAAATTATGGCTGATGCTTAGGATTTCTAGACAATGACATGTTCCAGGTTGTGGCTCTGGAAATGTGTAGAGTGGGGTAGGGTGATCTATGTAGTTAAGCTGGTCAAACTGTAAAGCTAATGTGCAGGATGGTTCATCGATATGGAAGATAGACACTTAATGAAGATGATCATAAAATGAATCAGAACAATAGCTAAACTTTTTTTGAGCAATTATGGGCCAGGCAATCTTTTAAGCTCTTTATGCACATTAACTCCTTTAATCCTCTAACAGTCTCATGATGTAGATATTACTATTTCATACCTAGTATACCTGTGAAAACATCAAGGCACAGAGAGATGAAGTGTCATATTCATAGAGCTAGTGACAGAGGTAGTGCTTGAACCACATACTTGGGCTGTAGTGTCCACTCCCTTAACCACTGTGCTAAATTGGGATGTGGTGAATGCTATGGGCCAGGGGCCAAAGGAGGAATAAACGCAGAAAGGTGGAGGTTGAAAGGCTTACCAGGCTAATCGGCCAGATCAGTTGGGTGTATCTGGGTGATCATTGAATGACAGATGTGAGGTGATGGAGATAAAAACTTCTGGCAGGAGCTTCAAGGGAGGCAAGATTTTTGCATGAGGATGGAAGAAACGAGGTGTGGAATCAAGAATGGGGCACTCACGCTACTGGGAAAAAACAGTCTCTTCAACAAATGGTGTTGAGAGAACTGGGTATCTATAAGCAAAAGAATGAAAGAGAACCCCTATCTCACCCACTATACAAAAATCAACTCAAAATGGATCAAAGATCTAAATATAAAAGCCAGGACCATAAAACTACTAGAAGAAAATGTAGGGAAACATCTTCAAGACCTTGTCATAGGTGGTGGTTTCTTGGACCTTACACCCGAAGCACGTGCAACAAAAAAAAAACAGATAAATGGGACCTCCTCAAAATTAAACACTTTTGCACCTCACAGGACTTTGTCAGAAGGGTGAAACGGCAGCCAACTCAATGGGAAAAAATATTTGGAAATCACATATCTGATAAGGGTTTAATATCCAGGATATATAAAGAGATGTTACAACTCAACAATAAAAAGAAAAACGACCCAATTAAAAAATG